>JAZKJV010001856.1:0-282536 GCA_037367405.1 Ottelia alismoides | reverse complement strand
CTACTTTGGCTTTTATGCAGTCAGGCCCATGCTGAGCCCTCCCTTGGGTTAGGTTGCTCAATATTTATTCTAAATATTTCCCTATTTTTCTTTTTAATCTTTATTCTTTTATTTTTGCACAAAAACATGCTAATTATCGGTTTTTACACAATGCATGCTTTTGGTAATTATTTATATTTACATATATTTACATGCATTTGCAAAGGTTTTTGTAGCTAAAATATAAGAATAAAGAGTGATGAATGGGTATTCATCATCACCCCCCGCCGCCATCATCCAGGCCATCCAGCAGCCCACGCCCGCACGTCGCCTTCGCTGGCTCCTCCGCCTCAAACCTCCGTCGTGCGACCTGTACGCAGTCCGGTGCTCCCCCCACTGCTCATCCAGGAGGCAGCGCAGCTCTGCCGACCTGCCGAATGCCACCGCCTAGGCATTCTCTGCGCATCCCGGCTCCTCCACCGCATGCCCCCGTCAACGCCTCCTATGCGCTCCACCGACGCCGCCCCCGCACGAGCCGTGCCCCTCAGCCGCCCCTCCGATCAGCCCAGCGCACATCACCGACGATTGCGCGTTGTTGGACATGCGAGCCCACTGCGAGCCATTATGCAATAAATGTTATTGTGAATATCATTCCCTGATCTGAAATGAAGAATGAATAATTTGCATAATAGGTCTCTTAGTACAATTAGGGTTATGTACCATGTCCATCTTGATGATCATACATCTGTTGATTCAACTATTGAATCATATAGGCTGGTGCTTGGATGAATATCTAAAGAGTTAGATTGAGGACTCATCAAGCACTGTCAAATGATTGTTAAGAGATGATCTCCAGCCTGAGTAGGAGATGGCAATCCTTTCTTAATTAGGTTGATATCTGACTGGCCTCTTGATGCAGGTCCTCTACATAGGAATAGAGATTCAGAGGTGTCAGATTAGTTAGGTCAAAGAGTTGACTTAATGAGATCGAGATAACCAAAGTTCTATATCGTATGATGTCACGATACAAGCACGCATCCTCTGACCGGAGACAGATGTGTTACTATATGTCTAAGTATGTACATTTGGCAGACCAATAGGTTGATGACCTAACCAAGGTCTATAAACCAGCGTGCTGGTGTGCATATAAGGGCATATGAGTAATACGATCTCTCAAAGGGATCATACAGGTTCAGTTACTGGACCAGAAGACATGAGCTCACTCATGAGATATTGGGAAGAATCAAATTCCATGCGCACGGTCGTCTCGTTTGGAAGCTTGACTGAATTTGTAGGTTTGATATATACTTTCAGGAAGTATATGATCAAGACCTAGGTATGATATACACTTTTGGAAAGTGTATGATCGATACCGACTCCCAATGATCGAATGAGAAACTTACTGATAGAACCCTGAAGTAGACAGTGTAAACTTGATCAAATACTTCGGGTTTATTCTGAGTCTTCCAGTATGCAGGATGTACAGGTATTGAGAATACCTAAGGGTGATGTGATCATAAACGATTGTATAACCATGACGCTTCCATTCCTAGGGAGTGATGAAACGGGTCTGGATTTTAGTGACTCCTCTCAGTAGAGAAGTAATCTGATCTTGGTCCAAATGTTGGACATTGATCTGAATGTGATTCAGATGCAATGAGAAGATTAGATTTGCGGTCTTGATTTAATCAAGCATCTATGGGAGGCCTGCGATCTGGATTTGAGAAACGATCTCAATATCCAAGTCACTATATGTGGAACAATACAATCGCCCTGTCCTTATCTCCAAGTATCCGCGGAGAAAGCGCATTATCCATGAAAGAGTTCAGGATAATTTCACTGTTGATATATGTATCCCAGCATTGAGAAAATGGATAATTAAATGTGATTTAATTATCATGATTAATATGAATTCGATTCATATTATATGGAGAGTTATCTAAGATAATTAAATGTGATTTAATTATCAAAAGATATGAATAATGTGAATGTGATTCATATTATTTGGGAACATGAGAATAGAGATCCAAGATGATTAAATGTGATTTAGTTATCATAGATATGAATAATGTGGATAGCAATATCCATATTAGTCATATATATATATATTATAAATGTGATTTATAATATATAAGAGAGAGCTATTTGTAATTTACATTTGTTAATTAAATGTTGATGTGAATTGGATTCACATTGGACAATTAATTGAAAATGTAATTCATATTTTATTTTGGGTTGTGAATGTGATTCACAATTTTCCAATGGCAAGATTGCAATACTCACAAAACAATTATGAATTATTTGTGTACAATAATTTACAACAAGTGTTGTAAATCATGGAGATTTCAATGGAATAATGTAATCTCATGAGATCTCATGAGATTGCCACCGAATCCAATATTATGAAAGGAGGCAATCTTCATTCCATAATCTCTATGCTTGATTGATTTAATTTGGGATTGAATCATATTAATTTATCAATATATATTTAATCTAAATTAAATTAATTGTTGTTGGTTTTTACCAACAAAATCTTAGCCATTAAAAGAAACACAAATCAATGAGAGCCATTGGATTTGTATTGCCATGGATTGAGATCCATGGATCCCAAAATATTATAAATAGAAGGGCACCCCTTTGCTCTTCTTTACAAATTAGAGAACATAAGTCTCTCTTTCTCTCTCTCTCTCTCTCTCTCTCTCTCTCTCTCTTTCTCTCTACACGTCAGCCCTCTCTCTTCTTCTCTCACGGTCGTCCACCATGGATGCCCTAGAGGAAGTCTCCATCACCGTAGCATCATCGTTATGCTGCCCGACCCTTTGCTCGTGGATCTCTGTCTCCGTCGGTGCGCCTCACTCGTGAAGAAGACGCTGGATCTCGTGTGTCGAGATCAGGAGATCCGCCGCTTGGATCATCAACATGGATTGCGAGAAGCACGCGATTCATCCCTACGCTCGCAAGCGTCTCCTCCGTCGGATCGGACTTGAGACAGGAGGTCTCTTTGTTTAAAGACTCGATCGTAACCATGCTTCAAGAGGTAATCCTATTACTTGTTTGTGGTTTAGACGAAACGATCCAAGAAGTGTTCTTGGATCATGTGGTTTTGTCGCATGAAAAATTTGTAATTTCCGCTGCATAGAACAACTAGTCCGACTAGTCGTTCTTCATCGTATTCGATACAATGCTCACGCTTCCGTGATGCCTTGAGGATTATACCATATCCTTCACGCGCCCCGGCTCCTCCGTTGCACGCCCCCATCGACGCCTCCTGTGCACTCCACCAACGCTGCCCCTGCACCAGCCGTGCCCCTCGGCCACCCCTCCGATCAGCCCAGCACGCCCACCCGCGAGAGACGGCGCCATCCGCGCCTCTAGAGGAAGAAAGGGAGGAGGCAGTTGCGCCTTTGCCCTTGGTGCCCCTGTTGACTCCATTTTGAAGATACGAAGAGAACAAACCCTAGGGAAATATTTCATTTGGGAAATTTGCATCTTCGGCCTCTGGAACTTTCAGAAATTGCGAATAAGCCCATGCCATTCTCAAGCACGTGCCATGTACGTGGTATAGTGGTAAAATTGTGCTTCCTACCATGTGCTTTATTTCTATTATTTATTTGATGCAAAGACAGAACTTATTTACATTTTAGTCCCTGAACTGCAGAGCAAAAACTTGCGTGCTCTCTTGTGATGAAATAATTGTTATTTGTGACCTAAAAATCTTGCAAAATTTGTGCAATGCTCCTAATGTGTTTATTTTCTTAGCATAAATTCTCATTGCATTTTTCCATCATTTATTATTATTAAAAAAATCCAAAACATGTCATTTTTCCCTGTTTGAAATTCCAAAATTCATAAAAATTCAAATATTATTCCAAAAATTCCAAAAAATAGGGTAGTTTTATTTTATTGTATTTTAATTTCTGACCAATTTTCACGCATTATTTCTTTATAAAACCCCAAAAAAGAGAAAAACATCTAAAATCTTATAAAAATCACAGACAATTCTACAAAAATCCAAAAATTTTGATTTCAGTTCCTATTTGTAGATATTTGCACCTAGTTTATCTTAAAAATAATTTCCAGGAGTTTTGGGTATTAAAATATTTTTAAGTTGCAAATTACTCTAGGCTGTGTATATTTTCGTATTTTCTCACTGATTGATTTTTAGAAAAATACATAAATATATGAAAATTCCAAAAAAATCTCAAAAACGTTTCAAAACTTTTAAAACCCAAAAATATTTTCTTTGCATTTTTTGAGTATTTTTTATTAATTGAAAAAATATAAAAGAGTTGGTGGCGTATTTTTAATCTTGTGAATATTACTTCGTGTTATTTTTAAAATAAAAAAATTGCAAAATCAAAATCACTAAAAATTTGAAAATCAGAAAATAAAAAAAAGATACTCACAAAAACCAAGGATAGTTGTCCTTAGAGATTCCTGTTTTCTTTAATTGATTTTCGATTAATTGAATAACCCTCAGGAATTGTAGCCTCCCTGAGTTCGACCATGTCCGCTATACAAGTTAATAAGTAGCAAAAATAAAAAAAATGTTTGTTACGGGATTTTCGGGGATAGCAACGACTTACCATATCATTAATTTTCCAACCCTCGAGATTTCGTGCACAACAGGTATTCCCAATACCTGTACATTCTAAATGCTAGAAGACCCGGATTAAACCCAAAGTATTAGATCTCTTTTAGATTGTCTCCTTCTCGGCTTTATCATTAAGTTTTCTCATTCGATCATTGGGAGTTGGTATCGATTATAAACTTTCCAAAAGCATATATCATACTGATGAACGCGAAATTCACCTCTTTAATAATCGATAATTGTAGTATATGAGGCGAAAATTGGTCGATAAGAAACCACAATCTTTGAATGTTGTGGAGTATTTTTACCTGGCAAGTCTATCAAGGTCAAACACAGGGAACCGTGATTCTTAGTTGCATGGTTTTAAATGAAATTAGATAATTAATTAATTGCTAATTAATTTCTATGTCAGGAAATAAAGAGAAAGTGTGTTTGCGATGCAATGTGAAGAAAATTTAAACAGAGCGGATGAATTCAGCACATGATCTGTGATTAAGATTTTTACTCCAAATAATGTTAATCGGTATCCTCAAGTATCATCACAGATTAAAAAGATACACTTTTAAGAGAGATATTCAAATTATTCCAAGACTGCTGGCACGTAGATTAATAGATCAATGATAATTCTGCAATACTCCTCAAATAAAGAAGATGATCTCAAAATTCTATTTAAATTAATCCTCAAGTAAATCAAGTTTGATTTCATAAAATGTTGAGAACTAAATTCATTTTTTTCTTCAATCAATCCCATGCAAGTTTTATATCCACAAATAGTGATCAATAAATCTCATCAATCTCCTCGATTTAGCCCCTGCAAAAATTAATTATGTAGGAAAAATCAACAATAATCACATAGAATTAATCAAATTAGATTCCTCGACCGAATTCCTGCAAAAGATCTCGTTAATTTCTCAAGCACATATATGTCAAACCAGCCTACACAAGTCAACAAGGATTCTCAAATAATAATTATCAATAGACAACCGCAGATCTGTCCACAAATTATGCTAAGTGATGGAGCATGAAAAGAGCTTCAAAATGACATATTATATGCTAAAAATGAAATTCGTATGAGAAAGATATGCTAGAATGAATTTGTAGGGACTAAAATATAAATAAAATAAAGTTTTTATTTCAAAAAGGGCCATGGAGGGACTTATCTGTAATTTCAAGAAGTTGGAGGGACCCCTCTGCAATTTACCCTTAATAGGGCCTTGTATGTAATTTATGAAACTAGCAGGGGTACAGATGCAATTTGCCCCCAACGTACGTGCGACACACGTGCACCCGGAGGCTCGGAGACGAGGTGGAGGCTCGGAGGGGACGAGCCTGTGGTTCGGAGCCGGGGCTGATGTTCGGGCTCCCGAACTAGAGGCTCGGTGGACGAGGCTGTGGCTCGGCGGTTAAGCTCAGGCTCTGGTGGTAAGGCTCAGGCTCGAACTGGCCGAGCCTCCACGTGGCTGGAAATACGAGGCTCGAGAACCCGAACCTGGAGGTGTGGGGGTCGTTGACATGTCAGGACAGGGATCGTAGGATCAATTGCTGATCTTTGATCCCACGACTGTTGGACGTCGGGGATGAGGGGCGGAGCAGCTTAGAGGTGATGAAATCTGTGGGAGGCCATGGCAGAGTCGCGCGGCGGAGAGCGACGGCAAGGGCTTGACCGACACACGGCTGGGCAGCTGGAGTGGTGCGAGGCCGAGTGCGACCGTCGTGAGGTAGTGGTCAAGGCCTTGCAAGGCCGTGTCGTGCTGCAGTTCCCAACGGAGGAGGTACGATCGTATGGCGGAGCTTGGCCTCCGCAGTGGTCGAGCGACGGTGACGGCTGGCTCGGGGATGAAGGTTTGTGGCCGAGCGCGGAGGGGTTCCCAGGCGGCTGGAGTGGAGGGTGAAGCCTTGGTACAACGAGCACGAGATGGTGGAGGAGATGTCAGCGCGGCAGTGAGTGTGCAAGGCGATGGGTGAACGAATTAGATAGGGGCACACGGATTACAGAAGGAGGAGCGGACTCCGGCCTGTGCGAGGCCGGAGGAGGAGGAGGGGGTTGGCCGGGGCGAGGGTGGTCGGAGAGTATGTTAGGAGGAAGAGGAGTGATGAATGAGAAACAAGGGTACCTGGAATGGAGCTCAACGGTATTATACTGGAGCGAGGGCAGAATCTCGATAGAGGAGCTCTGCGACGACGCCTTGAAGAGGCACTGGATCTCACCGGAGCAGGAGCTGAAACGTGTTGGCGCTGTTACCGCCTGAGGTCAAAGCCTATCCTTGTTAGTGGATATTCGGCGGATCTGTGAGATGGCCGGAAGGGGAGGGTTTTATAGGAGCGAGGGTGGCAGTAGTTATGTGAGGGGGAGGTGGACGACTGGGGCATTGACGGGGGTGGCGCATAACGACGAGGGTGATGGTGGTGAAAGGGGAGCGTTGCATGCAGGGAAGAACGGCTAGAGGAGGAAGAGGGTCACGTGCACGGCACGTGACCACGGAGGAGGAGAGGTCACGTGCACGGCACGTGACCTGGGAAAAGAGAGGGAGAGTGGGGTGAAGTGGGGTTGACACGTGGCCAGCCCAGGGCCTGCCACGTGTCAACTCAAAAAAATTCAAAATTGGAAAGGTGGAAGAAAATAGAAAAGAAATAGGAGACAATCTCGGATCGAAAAGTTTCCTTCACAAAAGTTGTTCGTATCGATGAGATCTACAACTTCTATTACGACCCATGAGCAAAAGAGGTCATCTGTGAGAAGTGGACTTTTTGGTGGTTCTCCGTGTGTATAGAAAACCAGCTTTTCAGGGTTTTTTAATTTTTTTGGTGGTTTTAAAGAGGATAAAAATTCTAGAAAAAATACAATAAAATACAAGGATATTATTACATACTAATCTGATTTTTTGGATTTTTATTAAATAAGAAAGTGGGAAAATAAAATAGAAGTATGAAACACACAATTTTTGTACAGACCGACAACGGACACCCGGACACAGTCAGTTTCTTTGATTTTAGTTTTAATCTGGATTTGGATTTTTATGTTTCTTAATAAAACTTTCATCAAAGGATGCATGTGAAGAAGAAATAAAATTAAAAGGGTGAATTGAGTACATAAAAATTCAGGTCAAAAATAGCAAAAAGTCAAAATGCGCAAAAGCGGCCCAAAACCCAACTTTCACATATGAACTCCGAATTTTACGAAATTAGTCTTGTTTTGAAGGTATTTGAAAATGGAGTACTTTAAAAGTGAGTAGACTAAAATTGAACATTATATATAGGAGATATGCGTGTTTTAGTCCGTCAGATAAAATTAGACTTTAGGATTATTTGACACTTATTTGAGTTAGTATTTTTTGTATTTTTTATTCATTATTGTTAGTAATATCTACACAATGAAGGTGGTTTGGGTTCAATTGGAGTTAGGATGAATTGCTTAAAAATATGAGAAGTTAGCATCTTTTTAAGCTAATTTACAATTGGAATTTTTAATGCAATTATGCACGATGAAATGCAAATATTATTTACACATGTATGTATGCTAATGATGCTCTATTATTAATTAAATGCATGTGAATTTTGAGGAACAAAGTCTAATTGACCAATTTTAGCATGATGAATACGAGATTCATCATACCCCTATACTTAGACCATGCTTGTCCCCGAGCATTAATGAATGACTTAGTTGATTATATCCCTGACTGTGCTTGTGGATTTTCAAGGCTCGATTTATAGAACGCCCTTAATTTGAGTGATCCTAGAATTATGGGCTCAACCATGCCCTAGTCAGAAGGAACCAACTTCTCTATTTATCATACTCTCTGTTTTTACATATACTATACATATATGACTTTTAGTGTACTGCATTCTTGAGAGTTGAGTCGAGTAATCACCTAAAGTCCCAGTCCACGAGACTCTCCTCTAGATCTAATCCTCAACACTAGGGAATAAGTCTATTCTTGCTTCAGTTAATCGTCTCATTAGTTTGTCAGTCTTGAAATGTAGATGGATGGCCAGATGATGGATGGTATAGGATTTGTCTAATTTTCTCCCCCTCACATTGGAACAAGGGGTATCTCGAGTGCCTTTTTACTCAACACAAGTAGATTTTTAGTTTGTTGATCGATGTGTCCGTCAAGAGAATTTTGAGTCGTCTGCACTTGTTTTTCTGAGAATACACCGGGGTGTGTCTCTTTTGAGTATCTAAGATACCTTCGACACCCAGGCTTGTAGCATTTATGATGCAGAGCCCTTTTTTGGTGTCAGCCCGACTCCTTGGTCCTAATTAGCGCTTGGTCCAAGTGGACACTTTGAAAATGTTTGGGAGCACTCGCCATTGGTGGAAGCTCATTTGTAATTTGACTTTGGACAATAGAGCTTTTCTTTGACATTTCATTTTCTTTTCTTTTGTTAGCTTGCTCCACTGCTTTTACCAAAAGTTGGCGTACACTGATCAACAATTTTTATTAAGTTTCATCACACTCTGGCACATAGGTAATTATCAAAAGATAGCATATGAACTTGTTTACATAGTGGCTAGGATTTTGCTGACACTCAGGTTTTCTGAAGCCTTCATTAACTTTATCTCATCCTTGAATATCATTAAATCCGGTTTAAACTCAAATCTCTAGCCATAGTTCTTCAAGTGATATCTCAATTCATCTCATCAATTATGCAGTTGTGAAAGTGATTGTGATGATCATATTCTTTGGCGCGTAGAGATGAAGAGTGCAATATAGCGCTCAAATCTTTCAAACTAGGGATGTGTGGATTATTAAGTTCAAAACCCTAATGACGAAGGTTGGCTAACCCAGATTCTCAAGATCTCAGAAATCAAGTGTCCTCAAAATCTCTAAGCCTTCAGTGATAGTGAATGTGTCAGGAGTATATCAACTAAGGAAATGAAAAGCAAGACCATGAGTGAAAAAAATTATGCAAAAAGTTTTTTTGTGTTTTTTTTGAAAAACAGGTATTAAAAACATAATATACACTACTTGTACCCATCCCCGAAGTTAGATAAAAATGATTAAAGTACGAGCTATGGATAAAGTAGATAGGATATATACAAACACCCCCTATACTTAGAGAGTGTTATGTCCTCATGGCACAAAATGAAATGTCGACATAGCTCGTACTATGTATAACTGAGATAAGAAAAATAGAAGTCGACATGCCCCCCTATATCTAGACTTTTGAGGATCCAAGCATGGAAGAAAAGGATGAAATGAGGCAGTCGAGGGTGAACGGAAAGAATAGAAGTGATGTATACACAATGATATTGGTCCCTTTATACTAAGTATTGGGGAACCGAGGGCGGGTTGATGGTATACAGTAGAGTATTGGATTCGAAGAGGTGGCTATCTGGGTTGTTCAAATCTTTCATTAAAATCTATGCCCTAAGTGAAGGAGATATGTTCTACTTGTACCAATTGCTCGTTGGATTCGACAAAGTGTTTTAGTAGTTGACCGTTGACTATAGATGTTTACGTGCTATCTGCGGTCTCTGAGATCTCAACACTACCATTATTGTGTACCTCTCTTACGACGAAGGGTCTCGTCCATTTTGATTTCAATTTACCTTAAAAAATTTTCAATTTTGTATTAAATAACTATTCTTTCTGCCCTGGGACAAAGGTCTTTGTTCGAATGTTCTTGTCATGACATCTCTTTACTTTGTCCTTGTAAATGGTGTTGTTTTCATAAGCATGATTCCGGATTTCGGATAGTTCATAAAATCCATTTCTCGATTCTTCTTCCCTTGGTGATAGTTCCAGTTAATCTTTTTGATTGCCCATTCTGATTTATGCACGAGTTCTGCGGGCAAATGACATAGCTTTCCATATACCATTTGAAACGGGGAGGTGCCCAATGGGGTCTTATAAGTTGTCCGATAGGCCCATAGAACCTGGTCTAGGAGTTGAGATCAGTGCTTCCTGTAAGGGCGGATGAGCTTCTGTAAAATTCCTTTAACCTCCCTGTTTGACACCACGGTCATGCCATTGGATTGTGGATGGTAAGGACTAGCGACACGGTGCTCGATTCTGTATTCCTTAGTCAACTTCTTCACCTCCCAATTGTCAAAGTGGCTACCCCCATCAGATATTAATACTTTTGGAATTCCAAACCTTAAAATAATTTTATCTTTCAAAAACTTGTAAACAGTTTTGCAATCTGCTGCTCGAGTAGGGATAGCCTCTACCCACCTAGATAAATAATCTACCGCGAGAAGAATATATTCAAATCCTTGACTATTAGGGAATGGTCCCATAAAGTCAATGCCCCATGCGTCGAATACATCACAGATGATCACTAGTTGCATAGGCATGGCATCTTTAGAACCAATGGTCCCTCCCATTCTCTGACAGATGAGGCACGACCTGACAAAATTGTAAGCATCTTTAAACAAGGTCGGCCAGTAAAATCCACATTTTAGTATCTTCTCAGCGGTCCTCTTCCCAGAATGATGTCCTCCTGCCTCCAGGGTATGGCAAAGATTGAGGATGCTTTGGTATTCCTCTTGAGGAATACATCTTCTCCATATGCAATCTGGTCCTTCAAAGAAAAGGAACGGATCCTCCCAATGGTAGTGTCTCGCTTCAGATATGAGTCGATCGATTTTATTCATGGGCCAACCCTGAGGAACTTTCTTGGAGACAAGATAATTCACTGTGTCGGCATACCAGGGGATGAGTCAATAGCAGAAATTGACTCGTCTGGGAAGGTTTCACGGATGGATTCTGATTAAGGGAGTTTGTTATGTTCTGTCCGTGATAAATGATCAGCCACGGCATTGTTAACCCAATGTTTTTCTTTAATCTCCAAATCAAATTCCTGTAGCAATAGTATCCACCTAAGGAGTCGTGCTTTTGCATCTTTTTTTGCCATTAAGTATCAAATGGCAGAGTGGTCTGTGTTAATTGTCATCTTTGATACTTGAAGTATAGATCGAAATTTTTCCAAGGTAAAGACTACAGCAAGCATTTCCTTTTCGGTCACAGTGTAATTTTCTGAGCATGGTCTAAAACTTTGCTTGCGTAGTGAATAGCATATGGGATTCCATCTTTTCGTTGTCCTAACACAGCCCTTACTGCGAAATCGGATGCGCCTGTCATGATCTTGTAGGGAAGAGACCAGTCGGGTGCTTGTAGGACGGGAGTCTCAATGATCCTCCTTATGAGTAGTTCGAAGACTTCAAGACACTTATGATCTACTAGGAACTCAGTGTCTTTCACTAGGAGGTTAGTTAGCGATCGGGCAATTTTTGAAAAATCCTTGATAAATCTCATGTAAAATCCGACATGCCCCCAAAAAGACCATACTTGTTTCACATTGGTAGGTGGCTCAAGCTTCTTAATCACATCGACTTTGGCAGGGTCAACCTCCATTCCCTTCTTGGAGATGACATGTCCTATCCTTTACCATGAAATGGATTTTTCTCCCAAGAGTGCACTAGATTCACTTCCCTACACTTTTGGCGGACTCGATCCAAGTGCGAGACAATCATCGAATGAATCACCATGGACCAAGAAGTCATCAATGAAGACCACCAGGAAATCGCCAACCATTTCGGCAAAAATCGCAACCATGCATCGCTGAAAGGTGTCGGGGCCGTTGCAAAGCCCAAAAGGCATGCGCTTAAATGTGTATGTGCCGAAAGGACATGTGAAAGTAGTCTTTTCATGGTTTTTGGGGGTGATGGCTACCAGATTGTAGCCCGAGTACCCATCTAAGAAGCAGAAGTATTTTCTCCCTGCCAATCTCTCCAAGATTTGATCAATAAAATGCAACAGAAAGTGATCATTCTTCGTTGCGGCATTCAAGCGCCTATAATCCACATAGACACACCACGACATGGGTACCCGTGTCGTGATCTCTTCTCCCTCCTCATTAGTGATAATTTGAAGTCCCAACTTTTTCGGAACAGCATGCAAAGGCGACACCCACTTGGAGTCTGAGATGGGATATATGAAACCAGCCTTACACTATTTTTCGATCTCAGTCTTAACCACTTCCCGTAAGTTTGGATTCAATCTACGTTGGCATTCACGGGAGGGTTTAGCATTATCTTCCAAGTAAATATGGTGTGAGCACAGGGCTGGGTTTATCCCTGGAAGATCAGACAATCTCCAGCCTATAACCTTGCGATTTTTCTCCAAAACATTAAGCAGACGGCTCTCCTGCTCTTCGGTCAGATGTGAACTGATGATGACCGGAAACTGTCCCTTATCTCCTGCAAGGAAGGCAAACTTAAGCGTAGGGGGCAATGGCTTGATCTCAGGTAAGTCTGTATTGTTACCCGAATCTGGTCCTCTTAGAGGTGCTTCTTGTTGTGATGTGTATGCTTGCAGTGTATTAATATCAGCCACCATCATGGTTGTTTCTGGGATTGGATCCCTAATAATGGAATGTGGTGTGCCAAGCGTCGCGTCCGATCTATGTGCCTCACTCTGGGATTGTCCATAAGGAGAATGGACTGACAAGTCCAGAGGGGCCTCTGAGTCTCTGAGAGTATAGGTAGATGCATGAATGAGCTGGCAGACTAAATCATCAACAATTTCCTCTCCAGATGAGGTTGATTCTATCATAGCGGTTAGGTTTTGTCTCCAGGGCCCAACTGTTACTTCTGTATATTCTGCCTCAGTTTCTGATTTTTCAGACTCGGTACTCGACTCAATGTCAGGTCTTTGAAATCTAGTTTGCTTCATTTTAAGTTCCACTTTTGCAAACTAGATTCTCCCGGATTTGTAATCGAATATAGCTCATGCGGTCCTAAGGAAGGGTCACCCTAGTATCATTTGGGAGACTTACCAATTTCTAGGGACATCCATGTCAAGTATTGTGAAATCTAGTGGGTAATTTTGTCCCTCTATGTTGATGACAACATTACGAATCTCCCCCCTAGGTCTATTAGTTGATATGTCTGCGAATTGAAGTACAGCTGCAGATTGCTTAAGAGGACCTAGAATCAGATGCTCAAATAGGGTTGTGGGCATGAGATTGATGGATGAGCCATTGTCTAACAATGTTCTTGCAAACTTGATTTCTTGGATTTGGTTAGTGACAAAGTGAGCACCCATGTCTCTTTTCTTCCTTGGCAGCTCATTTTTTATAAGACGAGATGTGGCAACAGAGAGTATGTGTTTCTTTATTCGGCTAGGAGTCTGTTTGCTGGCCCTTGTTGGTGTGCATCTCACCTTAAGGTACTTTCGAAAAGCTGGGTCTCTTTCTATCATCTCATCTAGGGACAGAGTGACCTTAATATTTTCTTTACAGATGTGAGCCATCTCGTCATCATTTTTTTGGTTTTTTATGTTTTTCTTCTTTCCTACCGTAAGAGCACAGGGGAAAGGGATGGACTTGTTGTGATCAAAAACATCACTTTTATTGAATGAAAAATTATTTACATTACTCGGACTAAAAGTAGGGAAATTGGTGGTCAGTTGTTGCGATGTCTTGGTGGCGTGTTTTCATCAGACTCAGAATCTGACTCTCCATTATCTCCAGTTGTGCAGTGTATCACGGGTGGTGTGGGTGGGTCTTCTTCTTTCTCCTCTTGTCTTTCTTTATCAATTTCCCGAGGATTGTGTGAATTTGTGGACACTGGGGCTATGTCACTGTGTTCCTTCGCTCGATCAGGCATGGTTACGGTCCTTCTGCTCCTAAGAGAAATATGATAAGCGTTATTATTCCACAAGAGCTCATGTCCAGGTACGGAAAACTCAGAGATTAATACCTGATTATGTCCGAGGCTATTTGGGTTAGCTTGGACTTGAGCTGGAATCAAGGTTTGGGGTGCGGTCACCTCATATCTCCATCGAGAGAATCGATTAATGTCGACTCTCATGTCATGAAGCTCATCCAGCACTTGCTGGAGTTTCAAAGAGATAGAAGAAGAGGGGGAGCCCTGGCCCTGCCTGGCCTGAGGTTGCTGATATTGTCTGAATCGGCCCTGCTGGCCTTGATGTTGATTCTACTGTGGTTGTGGTTGCGGGTTCTGATAACCCGTGCGGTACTGTTGTTGTTGTTGTTGCGGTTGAGGCTGGTAGGTGGGTCGGGCTTGTGGTGGGCGAGGGTTCGGAGTAGAATTTTGGTTTGAACGGTTGACATGTTCCAAGTTATACCAAACTCCGTTTATCTCCATGACTTGTGGAGGTTCCTTGTAGATAGCTTGAGCGGAGATTTCTTCAGTTTGATGGGACAAGACTTGGTCTCCACCCCAATGGCTCTGTTGCCCTACCTGTGGACCTTGAATGTAGTGAATTTGGTGTGTGGGGGTAGGGGGTGAAGTCAGGGCAGGTATCTGAATCTTAGATACCCTGTCAGCCAATTCCTCCATTTGCTTAGGCAATTTAGCCAAATTCTCCATATCAGATGATTTATGGAGTTCGTCCACCTTTTTATAAATCTGGTCAACCATAGTTAGACTATCGGCTATTATTCTCATATCAGCACTATGATCGATCGTCAGATTATTCACCATCTTTTTAGAACTGGCTATGTAAGCCAGGCTGGAGGTTTGTGTACGGTTGGATTCAGCAAGTCTTTCGAACACCTTGTAGACGGTGTCCTCGTGGCATCCCATGTAGCTTCCTCCGCAGAATGCACTAACTAACCCTTGAGTCTCAGGGTTCAGCCCACTAATAAGACTTTGAACCAGCATCATTTTACTTATCATGTGTCCTGGGCATTTCTGAATTAAGTTTGTGAATCTTTCCCAGGTTTCATGGAATGGTTCGCTCGGGTGTTGGGTAAAACTCGTAAGCTCGATCCTCATCTGATTGATTCTACTAACTGGATAGAATTTCTTTAAAAACAGAGTCTTGAATGTGGCCCATGTAGTGACTACTTCCCCTAAGTTTTTCAGCCAGTAAGCCACCTTATCAGTCAAGGCGAAGGGGACAGCTCTCAGCCTTATGTAGTCTTGTCTAACCCTTGTTTGGCAGAGGTTAGCACAGACTAACTCGAAACCACGGAGAAGATATATGACTCTTAATGATTATTCCCTCCAAACTTCAACAACAGAGCAAGGAAATGCGATTTGTGTTCGAACGCATCCTCAAAGGGAACTAGCCTCAACCAGTTATAGTCATCATCCAATTCAGGGAGGTACGTATCTTCCATAGCAGCCTCGGCGCATTGCATTACTGCTATCTGTGCCCTAAGCAGTTCATTGTGTTCTCCAGCAGCGGTTATTCTAGCCAAGAGTGCTCGAATGGGGTCATTGTCATTCTTGTCGTCACCGGGTTCTTCTTTGGAGGTATTGTGACTCACCTTCACAAGAAAATAGTTCAGAGTTAAGTATCGTAATTAAGTGAAGAATTGCTAAGGATAAAAGATTCTTAGTGGAAGAGTGAAATGAGTGCTTAGTCTGGGATTAACTGGACCTTGAAGGAGGAGGAGTGATAAAGATGATGACTCTAAGACTAAGAGGGGTCGAGAAGAGAGTCTTCACGAGAACGCATACACAAAGGAAACACAAGTCAAATTCCTTAGGTTCACCCACTCAACACTGATGAAGGCACGTCAGGGTCCGGTAGCTTATTTTTTCACTTTTAATTTAATGACAAAACAATCTTGAAAATTAAGCAGAGCTGTTAGGTACTGAAATATTTCACAAAGACTATCTCGAGTTTCGTACAACTAGTTGCACCTACTTTCAGCCCGTATAGGTGTAAGTATGGACCGTTTAAATGGCTACCCCTGTTACTTGATGACGGAGCCTTCCGTAGTGTCCTAAACCACCCACTTTGCTAAGAGAAGTCGGACTGTTCAAACGGCTACCCGTGTTACTTGAGGACGGAGCCTTCCGCAGTGTCCTCTAAACCACCCACTCTGCTAAGAGAAGTCGGACCGTAAAACGGCTATCCTAAACCCTCACTGAAAAGTAGCTAATTGTTTTTAAAAACAGTAGTTTTTGTGAAATTTCTCGGTTTTGGTTCTGTCCTAAGTGTGTGTTCTAGTCCTTACAAACAATGAGTGGGTTTCTCTCCACCAGACACAGGTTGATTTTATGTCAGTTTTATTTACAGATGCCTTCATTAGCAGTCCCAGTTTTAAATTAAGGTTATCACTGAAGTTTATATGAGCACAGAAATTCACGCCTAACGAGTAGTCCCAATTCCTTTAATTCTTAAGTTGTAAAATTAGAGGAGGGAGAATTGAAAAAGCCAATGCAAATGTAAATCAATGATGCATGCTTAAGAAGAAGACTTACAGTAAATCCTCGCATTTTCATGCGGGATGCAAGGCAAGGAATTTAAATTACACTAAATTATATGCACAGATGAAAAATTCCCTAAGCAGATAGTTCTATTAGAGGGAAGAATTGATTTCAAAATATGGCTAATGTTGAACGATCTATAGTGCGTATAGTTAGTGAGAGTGTGGCCTAAGAATTACAAGCACAATCAATGATAAATAAGCAAGTGTATATGTGCCTAAGTCCTACACCACTCAAGCCGGGTCCCAACCACACATAAGGGGTTGAAACAGACCCGGTACACCACAGATAAGTTCAGTCTAAGTTATTACAAGGGTTGAAAGAGAGGGACCCTGAGAATACTGCAGAAAATTAAACCTAGACTAAGCTCTCTCTCACAGAAATTAAAATCCAATCCTCCTTCCTTACAGATCCTTGATTATATGCCAAAAGTTAGCTCCCAGTAGTCTGCAAAGAGAGAAATTGCGATATATAACAGAAGTAAGAGAGAAATGCAGAAGAAAAAATAAATGACACAGAAATAATTTTCACAAAAATTAATTACAAAAATATTTAAAACCCTAAAAATTCACCGTTCTCCAGCAACGACGCCATTTGATGAACATGAAATTCACCTCTTTAATACTCGATAATTGTAGTATAGGAGGCGAAAATCAATCGATCAAAAATTACAATCTTTAAATGTTGTGGAGTATTTTTACTTGGAAAGTCTACCAAGGTCAAACACAGGGAACGATGATTCTTAGTTGCATGGTTTTAAATAAAATTAGATAATTAATTAATTGCTAATTAATTTCTATGTCGGGAAATAAAGAGAAAATGTATTTATGATGCAATGTGAAGAAAATTTAAACATAGCGGATGAATTCAGCACATGATCTATGATTAAGAGTTTTACTCCAAATAATGTTAATTGGTATCCTCAAGTATCATCACAGATTAAAAAGATACATTTTCAATAGAGATATTAGAATTATTCCAAGACTGCAGGCACGCAGATTAATAGATCAATGATTATTCTGCAATACTCCTCAAATAAAGAAGATGTCTCAAAATTCTCTTTAAATTAATCCTCACGTAAATCAACTTTGATCTCATAAAATATCGAGAACTAGTGATCAATAAATCTCATCAATCTCCTGCAAGTTTTAAATCCATAAATAGTGATCAATAAATCTCATCAATCTCTTCGAGTTAGCCCCTGCAAAAATTAATTGTGTAGGAAAAATCAACAATAATCACATAGAATTAATCAAATTAGATTCCTCGATCGAATTCCTGCAAAATATGACGTTAATTTCTCAAGCGCAGATATGTTAAAATCAGCCTCCACAAGTCAAAAAGGATCCTCAAATAATAGCTATCAATAGACAATCTCAGATTTGTCCACAAGCTATGTTAAGTGATAAAGCATGAAAAGAGCTTCAAAATGACATATTATATGCTAAAAATGGAGTTCGTATGATAAAGATATGCTAGAATGAATTTACACGGACTAAATGTAAATAAAATAAAGTTTTTCTATTAAAAAGGTCCCTGGAGGGGCTTATCTGTAATTTCAAGAAGTTGGAGGGACCCCTCTATAATTTACCCCTAGCAGGGGCTTATACAGAATCTCTGAAACTAGCAGGGGTACGGATGCAATTTTCCCCCAGCGCTCGTACGTTGCACGTGTGCACGGAGGCTCGAAGGCGAGGTGGAGGCTCGGAGGGGACGAGCATGTGGTTCGGAGCCGGGGCTGATGTTCGAGCTCCCGAACCAAAGGCTCGGTCGACGAGGTTGTGGCTCAGTGGTGAAGCTCAGGCTCGGACGGGCCGAGCCTTCACGTGGCTGGAAATACAAGGCTCGAGAACCCGAGCCTGGAGGTGTGGGGGTCGCTGACGTGTCATGACAGGGACCGTAGGATCAAGGGTTGATCTTTGATCCTACAAACTGCTGGATGTCGGGGACGAGGGGTGGAGCAGCCTAGAGGTGATGAAGTCCGTGGGAGGTCGAGGCGGAGTCGCGCGACGGAGAGCGACGGCAACGGCTTGGCCGAGACATGACCGAGCAACTAGAGTGGTATGGGGCCGAGTGCGACCGTCGTGAGGCAGTGGTCGAGGCCTTGCAAGGTCGTGTCGTGCTGCAGTTCCTAGCAAAGGAGGTGGGACCTTGGGGTAGAGATTGGCCTTCGCAGTGGTCGATTGATGGCAACGGCTAGCGCTCGGGGATGAAGGTCTGTGGCCGAGCGCGGAGGGGCTTCCAGGTGACTAGAGTAGAGGGCGAAGCCTTGGTACGACGAGCGCGAGATGGCAAAGGAGATGTCGGCACAACGGTGAGTGCGCAAGGCAATGGGGAACGGAATTAGCTAGGGGCACACTGATTAAAGGAGGAGCAGACTCCGGCCTGTGCGAGGCCGGAGGAGGAGGAGGGGGTTGGACGGGGCGAGGGTGGCCGGAGAGTATGTTAGGAGGAAGAGGAGGAAGAAAGGAGAAACATGGGTACCTGGAATGGAGCTCAACGATATTAGACCGGAGCGAGGGCAGAAGCTCGATAGAGGAGCTCTGCGACGGTGCCTTGAAGAGGCACCGGATCTCGCCGGAGCACGAGCTGAAACGTTTTGGCACTGTCACCGCCCGAGGTCAAAGCCTGTCCTTGCCAGTGGATATTCGACGAATCGATGAGATGGCCGGAAGGGGAGGTTTTATAGGAGCGAGGGTGGTGGCGGTTACGTAAGGGAGAGGTCGATGGCTGGGGCATTGACGGGGGTGGCGCGTAATGACGAGGGTAATGGTGGCGGAAGGGGAGCGTTGCATGCAGGGAAGAACGGCTGGAGGAGAAAGAGAGTCACGTGCGCGACACGTGACCAGGGAGGAGGAGAGGTCACGTGCGCAACACATGGCCTGAGAAAAGAGAGGGAGAGTGGGGTGACGTGGGGTTGACACGTGGCCAGCCCAGGGGCTGCCACATGTCAACCTAAAAAATTTTCAAAACTGGAAAGGTGGAAGAAAATAGAAAATAAATAGGATACTACATCGGATTGAAAAATTCCCTTCACAAAAGTTGTTTCTCTCGACAAGATCTACAACTTTCATGAAGGACCCACAAGCAAAAGAGGTCATCTGTAAGAAGTAGACTTTTTGGTGGTTCTCCATGTGTATAGAAAACCAGCTTTTCGGGGTTTTGTAATTTTTTGGTAGTTTAATAGAGGATAAAAATTCTAGAAAAAAATAAAATACAAGAAGATTAATTACACACTAATATGATTTTTTGGATTTTTAACAAATAAGAAAGTGGGAAAATAAAATAGAAGTATGAAACACATATCTTTTGTACATACCAACAACGTACACCCCGACACAGTCAGCTTCTTTGATTTCAGTTTTAATCTGGATTTGGATTTATATGTCACTTAATAAAACTTTCATCAAAGGATGCAAATGAAGAAGAAATAAAATTAAAAGGGTTAATTATATACATAAAAAATCATGTCAAAAATTGCAAAAAGTCAAAATGCGTAAAAAAGGCCCAAAACCCAACTTTCACATATGAACTCTGAATTTTACGGAATTGGTCTTGTTTTGAAGGTATTTGAAAATGGAGTACTTTAAAAGTGAGTAGACTAAAATAGGACATTGTATGTGGGAGATACGCACGTTTTAGTCTGTTAGATGTGAAATTAAACTTTAGGATTATGGGACATTTATTTGAGTTAGTAATTTTTTTGTATTTTTATTCATTCTTGTTAGTAATATTTACACAATGGAGGTGGTTTGGGGTCATTCGGAATTAGGATGAATTACTTAAAAATATGAGAAGTTAGCGGCTTTTTGGGCTAATTTACAATTGGAATTTTTAATGCAATTATGCACGATGAAATGCAAATATTATTTACACATGTATGTATGCTAATAATGCTTTATTATTGATTAAATGTATGTGAATTTTGAGGAACATAGCCTAATTGACCAATTTTAGCATGATGAATCATCACATACTCAGGAGTTGATCATATACTTTCCAAAAGTATATATCAAATCTACAAATTTAGTCAAGCTTCCAAAGCGAGACGATCGTGCAGGAACTTGATTCTTTTCAATATCTCATGAGTGATCTCATGTCTTCCGGTTCAACAATGAACCTGTATGATCCCTTTGAGAGATCGTATTACTCATATGCCCTTGCATGCATACTAGCGCGCCAGTGTATAGACCTTGGTTAGGTCATCAACCTATTGATTTGCTAAATGTACATACTCAGACATATAGTAACACATCTGTCTCCGGTCGGAGGATGCATGCCTATATCGTGACAACATACAACATAGTACTTTGGTTATCTCGATCTCGTTAAGTCAACACTTTGACCTAACTTATCTAACACCTCCGAATCTCAATTCCTATGCAGAGGGCATGCATCAAGAGGTTGGTTAGATATCACCCTTTAGAGAAAGGATTGTCATCTCCTTCTCAAGCTGGAGATCCTCTCTTAATAATCATTTGATAGTGCTTGATGAGTCTTCAATCTAAATCTTTAGATATTCATCCAAGCACTGGCCTCTGTGATTCAATAATTGAATCAAAAGCTGTATTTATTAAGATGGCCATGGTACATAACCCTAATTGTACTTAGGGTCCTATTATGCAAATTAATCATTCTTCATTTCAGATCAGGGAATGATATTCGCAATAACATTTATTGCATAATGGCTCGTCGTGGGCTCGCATGTCCAACATGAAGCTTGGTTGGACCTTAATCCATTTAATCACATGAACTTTATAGGAACCTGAATTGAGACACTTTTGGTCTGCTAGACTTAATTATTTAAGATCTCGAGACTTAGTTTCAGTGTCGCCTTGACTGCATAAGTAGAATAATCTAGAACACACACATAACTCTTGTCGACAATGACCTAACTTCCATATTTTCACCTTGCTCTTTGCTCACCTAAGTTGAAGTAGTAGAGGACTGGATTTGCCAGCATGAGACAAAAGCTAAAGAAAACATCGAAAAATCATACATTTGTGGCCATTGTAGCCCAACCCGATCCAATAGCCATGAGGTCTTATGACAGAAGTTGTGGGTAGAAACAATGCTCCAAAAGAGGTATAGTCTACTAGCTCAAGAGGAAAAAGTCCATATGTCAATGCTGATGTATACAGTATTAAAAAAAACAAAAAAGAAAAAATGTATATGCGAAAACTCCAAAGAGAATAGACATGCAAAAGTCCAAGGAAAAATCAATTCCTGTCGGAGTATGCATATATAGTTATAAACAAGCTGAGCTTCAAAGTCAAATGTATGTGAGCATGCAACCGGATGACTTGGCTACACTGGTCAAACATCCTAGGTAGCTACACTAGCTGTTGTCCATTCTCTTCTTTACCTCCTCTTCTTGAGCTAGTTGTGCTTGAAACTTAGAAGGGAATACCCCCGCTCTCGAGGAAAGAGTTGTTAGATTTGGGGATTAGGTAACCATGCTAGAGAGACTGATATATTACCGCTTTAGCCAAGAGGAGCTACATACCATTGACACTATACATGATAGACTCATAATCTTAAGGGACTGCATGTGACATCGACTTGTTCTGACTTGGCTGTTGAGGAGACTTGGGTAGTGTCTTGTGGGTCTTAAAGGCTATTGCATTTTAAATCCGTTCCCAATAAGGTTCCGACCAAACTTAACTTCCAAAGATCTTACTGAGCTCCAAACATTGATTTTATGAAGACAAGTTTAAAATTTAAAATCAATCCACCTCATTTCATTTTCTTTTTTATTCCTTTTCTGCAACTTATAACTATAGATGTTTGCTAGGGACTAACAAAGGAAAGTACATGGGGTAATGAATCTCCATTTCATCACCTTTATTCTTTCATTTTGACCTTTAAAACTTAGCTAAATGCATGTAATTACATCATTTTACATAAGATAACATCTATTATTATTGTATAAATAATATATAAAATAATGTAGTTAAGATCAAAATAAAAGAATAACGAAAGAAAAAGAAAAATAAATGAAATACTAAAGGTATTGAATGACCCCAAACCTCAAGACCTAGGCATCATGATGATTGGGCCAACGAGGAATAAAGTAGGGGAGATAAGGGCCAAAAATACAATAAAATCTTAATTCATAAATCCCCAATAAATCAGTTTTAAGACCGATTTTATTCTTTATTAGTTATACATCAACTCAATAAACTTTGTACATGAAAGTTGTATATAAAAATACATAGGAAAGTACAAAAATTATCACACAAAAATCTTGTTGTACCTTCTACACTCAAATAAAAAGCAAAAATCCAAACTTCACAGACATGTATCTTCTCGATGTGAACTCAAAATTCATCAAAATCAACTTTAATTGTATATATTTTTATTAGCTATTTAATGAAGGTAGTTTCATTTAATTTGAAGTTAAGATGTAAAAGTTAGATTTCAGACTCCTATTGTATAACATGATTGAATAAAATATTCATTTTATGTATTCTTTATATTTTTCACAATTTTATATTTTTATAATTTTGTAAATATTATTTATAGTATATGTACATAATTAAAATAAAATGAAATCATAAAAGTATAATAAAGTAAAATAGTATACTAAAATACATAGATGAATTACCTATACATATACAAATATAATTAATACATACAATTATTTAAGTGGATAAATTATTTCAAAAAAAATACAATATGAATATATTTATATGAATTTAAATATGCTATAAATATATAAAATAAGTATATAAAATAATAAAAAAATAAAATAAAAAAATAAAACACACATTACATGGTAAACATACCTATAAATATATATATGTAAAAAGTAACCTATAATAAATTAAGTTGTAAAAATAAATAAAAATCACAATAAAATACTACATAAAATAACAAATTTTATTCGTGTTTAAGCATAAAAATTAATAAAATCATTTATTATTTTATTTTGATTTAATAAACTTTTTTTATTTTTTTTATTTTGTCCTCTTTCGAGATGATATGGACCAATGGGGAGTGAGTCTATGTTGACCTCATTCAACAACTCACCCTCTAAAGGTCCGCGTTTGACAAACCTATACCCTTCTCTTCGTCGATTTTCCCCATTGATTGTTTTCATTACTTTTGATCAAAGGTCTTCTTGGCTTTTGTCCCTCGATCAATGGACTTTTACACCCAGTCATCTTCTCGATCGATGAGCGTCTGAATCAAGCACAATCTTCGAGCCAACCTTGACTAGTACATATACCTCTTACCGACCTCATTTGAATTTTGATCTCCCTTAGCCCCTCGAAATCCTCGAAGCTCACGCCGTGAAGCATCTTGGTGACAACAGGAATGTTGAGGACATCTTTAGCATGGAGCAAGAGGACCCGAGGTTGATATCAAGCTCTACCGGCAAGCTCCACTGTGAGCTCTGCTCCCCACTCCTCCAAGCAGGTGAGCGTTTATTCCTTCAATTTTTTATATTCCTATGCATAACAATAGAGTATATTAGGTTTAATTTCGAGATAAAATCGCCTTTTATTCCTTAAAAATCAAAATCGTGTTTGTCGTAGCTGAGCTCCGACGAACCACTCCATTGTACTACAACCGTGCTCCGCCCCCTTTTCCACCCTCATTTGTTCCCTTGACACTTCTTATACGCCTCACGCCCCTCCAGCCATCTCGATCTTTCTCAGATATAGCAATCTGATCTTCAGCTCCTTCGCATCATCGGAGGTTGCCGCTACGTCCATTTCGCTCCATTTTCCTCAAATAGATCCACCGGACCATCACCTTTTCGTGTTTTGAGCTTATTGTGCAGGGGTGTGAGGTTGAAAGCCTCTTTAGAGGCGATTTTCATTCCAGCCGAAGATTTACTAGATCCGAACCTTCTCCGATCCTCCATAGCCTCATCGATGAACTCCAAAGCTTCTTGATATCAACAACAGATGTGGAATGCTTCCAGGAAACTTTTAAGCCACGTGCGAGACTTCCAAGTGCTCGGAGTTGGCCAGGAGGGCTGATCGAAACTCGTAGGTGATGAGCTTCTTCCCATTTCTTTCAAGACGTCTCTGAGGCATCCGATCGAACCTCGACACTAGAAGCAACATCTATCTTATGCGAAGCACCTCATCTGTTAGACCACATCACTAGATCTGATCCAGCCCATCCTTTGCGAATCAGTATTGCCTGTCCGATAGGAGACACATGTCTAGTGACATAAGTTGCACCGTTGGATAGCTCCCGTGGGGTAATTTTGTCCGCCACAGTTGCAAATGTTGTATTTTATTTCTAGTCCTTAATCTTTCATCTGTAGCGTAAAATAGTTTGGTTATTTTGCATTTGGTCCCTTGTACTTTTAATATTTACATTTAGATCCATCCCACATCAACTCATGTGCCTGTACGTGCGAGGGACCCGGGTATTTGGCACTTTAACCGTCAGATATTTTGTATTTCATTTTAGTCCATGTTTTTAGAATAATGATGCAATATTTTCTGGATTATTTTGCATATGGTCTCTCAAGCTTTGTATTAATAACAAAAATACCCTTTCGGGTATATATTATTGGAAATATTTGGAGAAATTTCAGTTTTGTTCCTAAACTTCTCTAAGGTGTTCGGAAACAGTACTGGAACTTTAAATATTTGCAAAAATGCCCTATCAGGTTGCATTTACTTTTTATAGATTTTATTTTATTCAAAATAGTTCCTGTATCCTAAAAATTTAGCTATTTGTTAAAAATAAAACTAGAGCTATTTTTTCCATAGCTTAGAAAATTACGATAAAAACATATTTTTTTGAAAAATATAAAAGATATATTTTGTTTATTATCATATTTTGCATCGCATACCAAAAATCCATAAAAATAGAAAAAAAAATCACCAAAAATTAAAGGAAAAAATGGGGCTGCCCCTTGGGGACAGCCAACATGGTTGCCCCCCCCCCCATTTTTCGTCAATTTTTTTATTTTATTTTTGAAAAACATCACCATGTATATTCATCCTTAAAACCCTCCTACATGTCATTCGAATTTCGTCAGAAACAAAGACTCCTACGACCTCCATCGAGATGTTGTCGATTTAAAAAATTCTGTTACCGTTAAAAAATGACTATCTGGATGGAGGCCGTAGGAGTCTCTATTTCTGACGAAATTCGAATGGTATATAGGAGGGATATAGGGATGAATATACATGGTGATATTTTTCAAAAAAATAAAAATTGCCAAAATAAGGTAGGGGCAGCCACATATGACCCAAAATTAAAAAGCTCCAAAAAACTTATAAAATTATAAAAATTCTATAAAAATCTAAAAATATTTATTTCTATTTCTAAATTTTATTTATATATTATCTTATATCTTAAAAATAGTTGTGGAAAATTTTGAGCTATTTAGCTAATTTTTTTATTTCCAAAGCATTTTGACCTATTAATATAAGTTCCCATTTTGCCATATTAATTTAATTAAAAACAAAATTTTAGTAAAAATTATAAGAAAAATACCAAAAATAGGACAAATGCAGAAAAGACACGAAATGTTTTATTTAATGATTTTTGAGTTTTTATAGCTATATCCATAAATATAACATCATACATCCTCCTATATAATTATATTTACTTATATTATTATTTATAATTATTATAAAAATAAAAATCATAAAAGTTAAAAAAGAAAATAAAAATTGTAAAATTTAAACAATAAAAATATAAAAATTCAAAAAATATATTTAAACAACCACAAAAAATTTCAAAAATCCCCAAATATTTATTGTCTTTTAAGTTAATTAGTGTTGTCTCCCCATTCTCCATGTGTTTGACACCCTACCATACTTATCACTATACACATTTCATTGTACGGTTATAATAAATTTTGGTCCACATCATTCGCTTTTATTGCTTCTAATTAGTAGTGTGGTTGATTGTTGAAATTAGCCAGGATCCTTTTGAGAAGTTGACACATCGATTGTGGTCTGCCTTGTGTGATCACAAGACTCTCTCCTCTGAAAATCTCGATATTTCACCGCTCTCTGCCTGCGATCACGAAGCACCCGCTTCCCCCAGTCAATTGGCTCATCATTGATCGGCACCTCCCCCCACACGTGTATGAAGCGACTTGTCACTGCTGCCTTAGCTCCCTCTCCGCCCGTGTTCGTCACCAGTGTGGAGGAGGCACCGACTTCTACATTTTTAAGAAAACATAGAGGATTATGTATCAAGCCATCTTGGTTTCTTTTCATTTTTGATTGTACATATTTTCATTTGGAAGTCTGGATCAAGTCATCTTCCTTGATTGGCGTACATATTTTCTTTGCTAAATGCATCTAAACGATGACCAAAGTTCTTTTTCATTAATGATTAAAATTGGGAGATTGATTGCAAACGTAATTGTTGGTAGTTGAGAAGATCATATTACAAGATCATTTCATAATTTATTATCAAGGAAAGAGGTTCAAAATATAATTCATTTAGTCAATGAGCTTAAAAGGAGAACATGTCTGCGGTTTCATAGTCTATTAGAGGGCTTTCAAGATTATCCCAACAAAGAGGAGATAGTTGAACAAAATGAGAATGTTGGAGTTGGTCCAGAAAGTAGATAGTTGAATCCCCTTTGGTTGGAGTACCAAATTGTGAAGAGCTAACCTGATAAGAATAATTGTCTAGTTTTCATTTTTTATTAATTGTATTTATTTTTTTTCATGTTTATTTGTTGATGTAAAATTAGTTGGAATGATGAGGAATTAAGGATTCTTGTTAAGAATGGGAAGATGAGATGGTTAACTTGAAAGTTAGCTTCAATGTTTGTAGAAAAAGACAATGCATACTGATCCACCAGTTGGGAATGAGAGTAGCAATTTGGAAGGTGTTCAAAATAAATTTAAGAAGTAGAAAATATTGAGATCAGAAGTATGGAATCATTATGATCGAATTTACAAAAAAAGAGGAAATTAACATGCTTTGGTTTATGTCTGCGACTTTAATTGATTAATATTACTCTACATGGTATTTGTTCCTTCAATTCCTTTTATTGCAATATTCGATATTAGATTGTCTTATCATATTAAGTTGAATTTCATGTTCAAGTCAAAAGATGGAAGTTATGTGAAAGTGGTCATCAAATAATCTAGGTACGTTTTTATTATATATTCATGTTAAAGTTAACATTCGTTTCGATATTCGCGTTCGTTCATAAAAAAATCGTATTCAAACCATAAAAGATTTGTTTTGTATTCGTATTGTGGGGATATGGATATTGATTTTATACATTCGTGTAACATTCATATTCCTAAAATAATATGGATACGGTTATGGATTGACATGTTTCACATTGATATTCGTTCGTTTGCATCTCTACCTGCAGCCCAACATACCCTATCTTAGGCCTTAGTGATCTCTTTGAGAGCATCTCTACAACAACATCGAGATAAAAAAGAGATGTGATTAACTCCATCAACTATATCGAGAATGAGCTCAATCATGCGCTCAATCAGGTTTATCCTTTGTCAAATTATAAGAAGATTTGAGTCTTTGAAAAAATGGTCCAACCACCCGATTTTTACTCAGAAAATAAAACAGTCAAACCTGATTGGACTTTGACTTGGCTGAACCAATTGAACTAAACCTATTGTTTGACCATCTACTTTTTGATAAAAAATAACTTATAATTATTTATGAAATGCAAAATTTCAAAATTTATTTATAGTTTCATTCTAACTCATATTATGATACTCATTTATCTCATCTCCTTCCGTGTGTGCTAATAATCCAATATCGCTTCTTCCTTCTTGCCTTATGAATATTGCTTCTCTCTGCTCATATTGTGCATGAGGTTGTTCCCTTCCAACAACAACAAAAGATGCGTCCACATAAAGACAGTCACATTATGAGAAGTAATAAAGTAATAACACTTGTCATCCTTCAGAGTTTGAGTAGTTTTTTTTGTTAATTTTATACAACACATTTATATGAATTTGACAAAATATATTTATTATACCATCTCAAGTTTTTCTAATAATATTTATACCCTAACTTTTTAAGCAGTTATACTCGTGCACCTAATATTATCAAAAATTCACAATATTGTCCATATGTTAGTATAAAATATAGGAGCATAAATGTACTAATAAAAGCAACTACCATGATTTTTGAAAAAACAGAGGTACTGGTGTTAGTAAAAAACCTGGAGGACACAAGTGTAAGAATCCTTTATGTAGCATCATTCATATTTTTTTATATGAGATATCGATCGAACTTTGTTCCACCCGAGTTGGATCACATACGAAACAAATCAATAATACAACAGTTTGATTCTTTTCGATTATTGTGAACATCAACACTCGTTCAACCAATCAATTCTATTGGTCCGATCATAATGTAAGGTTATAGGTTATTTTTTTAAATATCGAATATTACAAACCTTGTGAGATTACACTTACAATTATAGCCATATAAACCTTAGATCATATCCCTTAATCTTACACAGTATTCTATACGTTCTTCCTGCTCGCTGTCTTTCTCTCACTACACATCCAACTCTCGCTCGCTCGCGATCGGAGGCGATGGACGTGGTCGGAGCGCCGGCGGCGCCGACGGAGGCACTCCAACAGCAGGGGATCCCCCCTCCGGCGGCGGAGCGTCTGAACCAGGCGGTGTTGCAGCAGCTGAACCTTGAATCGGTGAGGACGCGCGCCTTCGGCCTCTTCAAGACCGTCGCCCGCATCCTCGACGAGTTCCATGCGTTCGCCCGCGCCAACGCCACCCCCAAGTGGTATCAACATCTCTCCCTTCGATTTGGGTACCGTCAAAGTCACCATCTTGGGGACGAACGATTGTGAACTGGATTAGGGCTGGCGGTGTTGCTTGCTCATTTCGGGGTGTTGGGTAATCGGAATGATTTGCTTCCGATTTGGGGTCAAGTTTTGTTTTGGATTATATTGAGTAGAAGTTGCAATTCGCCTCTCATCCTTCTGAAGCTCATTTGGGGAATTGGGTGGTCTGAAAGATGAGAACTTGCATATATTTGAGACGAATCTGACATGAACTGGAATGAGGCATAAGATGTTGCTTGAGGATCTAGGGATTTGGGTAGTAAGAAAAATGTGATCTTCCTTCTGCAATCCATTTGGGGAGTTGGGTAGTTGAGAAAAAACGAGAACGTGCATTTATTTGAGGCGAATATGACATGAATTTGAGTGATGCAGAAGATGTTGCTCGCATATACAGCTTCTGCTACTCTTTCATGGAGTTGGAAGAAGTTTATGATCCTGATGATATCAGTTGGACTGATTCAGAGGATCTGATTAGCTTCTCATCCTTGTGGAACTCATTAGGAGAGTTGGCCAGTCGGAAAAAGTGCGTGCTTGTGCCGATTCGAGGCGAATCGGTTGTAAATTGGGATAGGTGGGAAGGTTCCACTTAGGTATCCACATTCTACAACTCTTTCAGGGAGTTTGGTAAACTGAATGAGTGATTTTGTGTAGGATTTGAGGCTGTTTGATCGCATCAATTGAATTGGTGCAGGAGATACGATTAACTTCCTATCCTTCTTCCTCTGATTCGGGGAGTTGAGTTGTTTAAATATGTGAACTTGTGTTGATTTGGTGAGAAGCCGTCATGTATTGGTATACACAGTTAGATATTACATCGTATTTGTGGGAGATTGGTCGTGAAATAGGTTAGGACAGAGGATGTGACTTATATTGAAATAGGTGTTTGATGGTTTCTTGCTTGTGCGGTGATTTTTATGGACCGTCTTTCTTTTTCTTGGCACCTCAGGCAAGATGTGCTGGGTCAGTTCTCGATGGTGAACCTCGAGCTCTACAACATAGTGGAAGACATCAAGAAGGTCTCCAAGGCATTCGTGGTATACCCGAAGAATGTGAATGCAGATAGTGCAATAGGTATGAGTTAAAATTTTTTTTTTTGCAAATATATCCTTGGTTCATTCCTTTGTTCTTTTTTTGATCCGCTTTAATGTAGTATCCTCGACTGCATCATTTTGGTCTATTGTTTCATCCCTAGTTAAGTTTTTAGACTTCAACAAACTAAAATTAGTCGTCATTTGGTTGAATACAAGATGGCATGATTCACTTATTTCCACCGTGATGCCTTTAGATGCCATTAATCTCAAGCAATTGGGTTGCGGTCAAGGTTGCAGAAGTCGGTGATCAGTACTCGATTAATAAGTTCACTAATTAAGGATTAACGATAGTTGGGCGACTAATCGATTTTAGTCGGCCTTTAGTCGATTTTGATTTTTTTCAATTATTTTAAATATATAAATCTATTTTTATACATACATTCTTATACATTTGCATAGATTTAGGCATTTTCAATACTACAATACATTCATAAAAACATAACAAGAATACCACACCTATTAAAAAAAATTTAACATTCATGATAAAACCAATAACATAAATATACTAATCAATAACACTAGAAGTGAATGAATAACATACAAAAAAATCAATTCTTTGTAGAAATTTATAGTAACCAATAACATTAGACATTAACAATAATACAAAACTGAATAGCATAAGCTATCGGTATGCCTTGAATCCTAATCATATGTTCTTCTGAACCTAATTGAAGAGCCATAAGATGCCCCCCTTGGGCCACCATACCCTACCAACATGGGGGGTCTCACTGGTTATAAATGGATCAACATCATTATCATTTGTATTAAATGAAGCAAAGATTAGTTTTTGACAACACACAAACATGACCAATGAAGCATTAGGCATGCAAAACAATAGGTTAAGGTGCATGAATATTAAAGAAAATTAGGAAATACAGAAAATAACATATCATAGCAGAAGCAAATGAACCATTGCTGACAGCATAAACATGTACATGGATATTAAAAGAATATTTAAGAATTAGGAAACACAAAAAAGTTCAAAAAATGGAAAAACCTTAACCCTATTACCTAGGTGGCGCAAGCTGGAGAGCACCATAGGAGAGGAGAGAGGGTTGTGACCGCTGACAGTGCAACTACGATGTTAGGGAGGGCAGATGCCGATCGATGGAGATGCATACGTCGATCGACAGGAGGTGTAGGCGGCATGAGAGGTGTATGTGATCGTTGGGAGGTTTTTTTGAGGGTTTGGGACAAGATAAAGGTGAGGAGAGGGCTTACTATTCGATAGTTTGCCATGCTTCTCAATAAATGGGTAATCGAATAGCCAGATTTGGTCCATATAAAAAGCTTTATGTAAGAATTCGATTAGGGGGGGGAGGGATGGTGATGGCCGACTAGACCTAGTCGAGTCGGCTAATCCCTTTGTTGTATTAATCGAATCGACTAGTCGGTCAATTTTTACAACTATGGCTACGTTTATGTAATTACTGCAACCACAAGGATATAGGTACTTAATATTTCATCTTTGGTACCAATATTTCATCTTTGGTGCCCAAATTGTCAAGATCAATGAATTTAGCATGGTTTTTTCCACATTCAAAGTCCCTTCCATTAGTCATCGTGCCCTCAAACTGATATGCAGCGAATGCTGTCATCCTGCCTACGGGCGGCCTCCTGGTCTAGTGCACTCCTCCAGCATGCTCCTTATGGTCAAGCACGAGTCTAACTTACAAGATCGTAGAAGAAGCAATCCCAACGTCTAATTACCGAGTGATGCTTGGGTTGTCTTGGTAATTGGTTCCCCTTTGGTCCCTTCAAGGCTTTTTGTCTCCTTGGCTTTGGTTGAGGTCCTTCTTGGTCTATCTCCTTTCTCCTCGAGCTGCATATTCAAAATGCTTGCTTGAGGATTGTGTTCTCCATTCTCCGTTTCTTATTTGAATCCTCATCAAACGACTTGAAGCTGAGCATGTAGGAGGAAGAAGACGACTTGTGTTGAGGTCGTCTTTCAATCCTAAATCATGCTTCTTTTGATAAGGTATAGCCATCGTTAATATAAACTAACCAATTCCTGACGTGAGTTTAATTTCAGAAAAGCTTCATAAACCCAAATCAATATAATCAAAGATATAATAGTCATTGAGAGAGAGCTTGACTATGAGTTGACAAAGGAGAGAGAGATCTTGGTAAGGCTTGGCTTTGCAATTCAACTAGGACTATCCAAGAAGTCTTCGACATGTTGGTCGAAGTCTAGTTGGTTGACTAATATAAATGTAACTTCTTCTTAAAAATCCCATGATTTTCACATTTTTTTCTCATTAGTATTAGCTTTAGTTATATCAATATTAGTTGATGATACCAGATTGACGAGTCTTTCTTCTGTGATGAATTCTTGGCACCAGTCCTACATTTTGTTCTTGTAGGCTCCAGAGGAGACCACTGTGGCTCCTCTCTTCTCGAGAATCCTTACCTCCCTTATTGGTGTATGGGAAGCTATCTCTTGAGCACAAGTTTAGGTTCGGCCTTTTATATCTTTTTCTTAAGATTTTTTTACAACTTAAAATATCATATATCTTTTTTGCTACAATTTTAGATCATAAATCCATAATCTCTTTCTTTGTGATGATAATGCCAATATCAAGTTGGCTCATTTGTCGTTCTTTATATTGTTATCGGTCACAATCCCTTCTTGAACCATAAGCTGACTTTTTTCCCAACTCAGAATGATATTGACCTCAGTATACCTTTTGAGGACATGTTTAAAATTATTGAGTCTCAAATGAGTTCAGAAATAGGGAGAAGTCAGTAGGGATGAAAACAATTGGATACATATACGAATACAGGTGTTAGCATATCCTTATCCTTTTTAAAATCCGAATCCGAATCCGAATATCAATTAAGCCTTTTCTCACAATTAAGTAGGGTTGGCTACATTGATTCTTCGCCTCCATTCAGATCTATCTTGGATCAATCCCAAGCTTCTATCCACAAAACTAAGATCCCTTCGTATAGTCTCTTTCCAACACTTCTTGGGCCGTCCTCGCCCTCTCTTAGCCGGCTCAACATCACAACACCCGCATCTCCTAACCAGTGCATCAACTGATCTTCTTTGCAAATGACCAAACCATCTTAAAGCGGTTTTCTCGCATCTTATCCTCGATCGGAGCTACACCAACTTTTTTTTCTGATTGCATCGTTTCGAATCCGATTTTTACGTGTGTGTGTCCACACATCCACTTTAGCATTTTCATTTCTGGTACAACCATTCTCTGCACATGTCTATGGTTCACAGGACAACATTCAGATCCATAGAGCATAGCAGGTCTCACGTCTATTTTGTAAAACTTTCCTTTAATTTTTAAGGAAATTTCTTATCGCATAGAACAACAGAGGCTCCTCTACACTTTAGCCAGCATGCATTTATTCTATTAGTAACATCTCCATCAATTTTCCCATCATGTTGCAAAATAGATCCCATATATCTAAAAGAATCTCTCTTCTGAATGTTATCGTCACCAATCTTCTCCACGATTCCTTCACCATTGCTTCCATCAAAGGTGCACTGCATATATTTCGTCTTAGTCCTACTTATAAGAAGTCCTTTAGTCTTCAACTCATGTCTCCAGACCTCAAGCTTCTTATTTACTCCATCTCTAGTTTCGTCAATCAACACAATATCATCAGCAAGTAGCATACACCAAGGTAACTCATCCTGAATGTGACTTGTCAACTTGTCCATAATCAAAGTAAAATGAAATGGACTCAAAGCTGAACCTTAATGCCCCATGGTCTCTCAAATATGGCACGAGGTGGGCTTAACGTGGTGCGTTGCGACGACTTTCAAGCCTTCTGGAATTCGATCCATGCAAATCTAAACAGACCAAGGAGGGAGCGGCTTTATCCCATGGCCATTCTATGGGCGGTTTGGTGGGAAGAAACGACTTGTTGTTCTCGGGTCAAAGATTTTATAAGGAGAACGTGGGGGTGTTCGCTAAACGCATGGTCGAGGATTGGGTGTTGTAGTGGTTCTGTTGTAGTGGTTTTGGGGGGCTGGTGCGTGCTCTGTTTTTCGTCCTGGTTTTGTTTCTTATATTTTGGAATAATTAATCATGGGGCGGAGATGTCATCCAGTCCTACACTTTTCCCAGGTCTCATAACCTTTAAAGCCTCCTCTACTACCTTTCTTTGTATCCGTCTATAGCTTGCACGATTCAAGTAACTTTCACTACTAGCTAGATCATCCAAAGTGATCTCTCTATTTCCTTCCCCAATGAAAAGTTTATGGAAGTATTGCACCCATCTAGTCTCTATATCTTTCTGAGTAACAAGCACGTGACCTTCCTCGTCCTTAATGCATCTCACTTGAGAAAGGTCTTTGATCTTTCTTTCTCTTGCTTTGACCAACCTGAATGAATCCTTCTGGCCCTCCTTAGAGTCAAGATTTTTATACAAAACTTCATAAGCTTTTGACTTAGCTTCACTTACAGCCTTCTTTGCTTCCTTCTTCACTATTTTGTAGTTTGTGACAGTTTCCTATGTTCTATCATTAGACATAGCTTTAAAGCGTGTTCTTTTAATTTTTAGCTTCTCTTGCACCCCTTCACTCCACCACCAAACCTCCTTTTGACCTGGAGTTCCTTCCTTTGACTCTCCTAGCATCTCTTTGGCTACCTTTCGGATACAAGATGCTACTGCCACCCACACCTCGTTAGCACTTCTGTTACAATCCTAAGGTAACTCTTCTAAAACCTTCTCCCTGAAGCTCGATTGCTTCAGTGGAAGATTCCACCATCTAGTTGTAGTGATCTTAGGGACCCTCCTTTTCTTTACCAACCCTTTTATTTGTACATCCAAGACTAACAAGCGATGTTGGATTGTCAAACTCTTTCCTGGGTTACTTTGCAGTCTTTACAACACAACCAATCTCTTCTCCTCAATGCAAAGTAATCTATCCTGTTCTAGTTGATCCACTCTTATAAGTAATTAAATGCTCCTCCCTCTTCTTGAAGAGAGTGTTCTCTATGAAAAGATCATATGCCGTTACAAAATCCAGAATGACTTTTCCCCCTTCATTTCTATCCCTAAAAGCATGTTCTCCATGAACACTAGCATACCTTGAAGCATCTTTTCCCACATGTCCATTAAGATCTCCACCTATGCAAATCATCTCTCTTTGTGGGATTCCTTGTAAAATCTTATCCAGATCCTCCCAGAAAGCTTGTTTAGTCCTTTCATCTAAACCAATTCACGTGCATAAACTGAGATGATATTCAGAATTTCTTCTTCAAGCATCAATTTTAGCAAAATAATCCGACCCCGAATCTTTGCACCTCAACCACACAATTCTTCAAATCCTTATGAACAACCACTCCAACACCGTTTCTACCCTTATCTTTACCTGAATACCAAAGTTTAAACATGTCTTCTTGATCTCCCTTGCTTTTCTCTCCAACCCATTTAGTCTCTTGAAAACATAGTATATGAATCTTTCTTCTTTCCATCGTATCCACTATCTCCATCAATTTTCCAGTTAAAGTACCAATATTCCAACTACTAATCCACAACTTCTGTTGCAATCTCTTTTTGACTAACTTCTTTACTCGCGTGCGTCTATTATGCGAGAACCCTTGTAAATTTTGGACTGCATCCGGGTGGTGATGCAGCAGAACTAGCTTAATTACCCGCATGTGTTTCTCATGCAGAGAACCCTTGCAAATTTTGAACCACATTCAAGCTGTAATGTAGCGGCTCTTGCCAATTTTTCATTGCATTCAGGCGATGCAACGCGTCGCAAGTAGGGAACGCCCCAAAGAAATCTGTATGTTTGCTAAAAATCAATATATGAAAAGTATATTAATTATTTTTGTTGAGATTCCTATATTCGTTAGTCTTTATTTGTAATTGTTTATTTCTCCAGTCTGTCTTATGTAATTTTCCCATAGAACTTTTCTCCTATATAAAGAGCTTTAGGGTTATGAACAATACAACTTTTCGTTTCACTTTAACATGATATCAGAGTGACGATCCTAGACGGAACTTGTGACCTAACCCTAGCCCCTCCCCACCAAAATCCTCCTCATGCGCTACACGGGCTGCCACCGCACAGGCAACCGCCTCGCACCCCACGGGTCGCCGCCCGCTGCCGCCTTCCTTGCGCGTCGCACGTGCTGCCGCCCGCTACTGCCTTTCACCTAGCGTGCCGCCTTCACGCGTGGGTTGACGCAACCGATTCTCTAAGGTGTCGCAGCCTCACTTGTCCTCCTTGATGTCTTCGATCTCGGTTTATGCTCTCGCTCGGACCTCTAGGGTGTGACGTGTTCATCTAAAACACCTTAGCCACCTATGGTAGCTTCGAAGAATGGAAGAGGTTGTGGGATAAGTCTATACCTACAACCATCTTCCCATATGCTCGTGTAGACACAAGTGTTATTTGTTGCAAGTCCCAGTCTTGGTGATTGTTGTCATCATGGTTGACAACAAAGCAGATATTTCATCCGTGGGGGGGCTTCAAAGGTCCAACCTCCATCGTCAAAATGGATGCACGAACTATAAATTGTGGGCCATGCTGTTCATGAGTCTGATGTTGTGTAATGACAAGAAGCACATCCTCACGATGGAGGAGCTAAAGTGACAAGACTGGGATAAGCGCCGCATGGGAGGCAGATGATGCTTATGCACGAGTATGGCTATCTGGGACTGTGTCATAAGAGATAGCTAATGATATTCTGTCCAGCCGACTACGAAGGCTATGTGGGACATTCTCGTCGCCACATACTCACCAGCGAAGAACGAGTCGAAGATACTGCAGCTCCAGCACGATATCTTCACATCCAACTAGAATGGTCGTCCCCTTCATACCCTGTATACTTCCTTGAGGGGTATGCTTGAGAAGTTACATGGCTACATTCCTTTGACTGCTACTCCAGAGCAGCTTAAGGGCATACAGGGACTCTGTGATGACTGGAGTCTTTCTAACAGCTCTTGATCCTGAGTATGATGCTACTTGTGCCCAGATCCTTACCGATGCTACCATACCTCCAATGGAGGAGGCATATCGTAGATTGAGTAGGCTATCTATATTCTCAGGTGGTACCTTGCAGTCCCAGACATCTTCAGCTATGGCTGCATCTCGTGGTAGGGGGAAGCCATATACCATATCGTGGTAGAGGGAGCTATAGCCGTGGCAGAGGAGGGGGGTGGTCGACCCCGTCAACCTTGCACCTACTGTCACAGATCTGACCAATATGAGGAAACATGTTATTCTAAGCATAGGTTTCCTACTTCAACTCGGGTTGCAGAGTAGACACAACCAGTTGGGAGCCCTTCACCTGTTGCTGATCCAATATTTGATGAACTTGTTGCTCGACTTAGGGAGATTATGCCTACTACTGGGTCGACCGGCTCTCCTTCAGGATCTTCAGAGGTGGCTGCCTCAGCATCAACATATACATCAGGTACAACGTATGTCTTTACTACTTGTTACAGGGCAGACCTGTCAGAATGGATCATGGATTCAGGAGCATCCCATCATCTCTGCGATGACAGAGGCCAGTTTATTGCTGTGGAGAAGAGAGACAAATGGGATATGTATTCCATAGGGCTAGGGTCTCTTATATAGAGAGAAAACCCTAGAGAGTACACAAGGAAAAATACATAAATACCCTTGAGTAGTTACAGAACCCGAAGGGTTAAAGGTTACGGAACACGAAGGGTTAAGAGTTACGGAACCTGAAAGGTTACAACCATAATAGTAACATAATAATTCTAACACTCCCCCTCAAGTTGAAGCATATCTGTCGATCATACCCAGCTTGGATACTAAGTACATGAGGCGCTTCCTTGGAAGAGCCTTTGTGAGGATGTCTGCAAGATGAAGTTCAGTGGAGATGTGTGGAGTGCTGATTCGTCGTCCTCGTACTACATCACGAATAAAATGGCAATCAACTTCAATATATTTTGTCCGCTAATGGAAGACTGGATTGGTGGCAATGTACGTGGCAGATTTGTTGTCGCAGTATAAAGGTACATGAGTGGCGACTGACATGCCAAGTTTTGTTAGGAAAGAAACAAGCCATATGATCTCAGATGTGGCCTGAGCCATTATCTTATATTCTGCTTCCACATTGGATCTGGAGACCACTGTCCGCTTCTTGCTTTGTCAAGTAACAAGGTTATCCACAACAAATATGTCATATCCTGTAGTGGATCGGCAGTCCTCAGGAGAGCTAGCATAGTCATATGTTGTATAGATGGAGATATTAGTGTGTCCATTCACCCCATAGAAGAGTCTACGTCCGGGAGATTCCTTCAAATATCGAAGGATCAAAAGAACATCCTGCCAGTGACTGTAAAGAGGCCTCTCCATATGCTGACTAGATTTGCTCACAACATATGATATATCTGGCCTAGTAACAGTGAGATAGTGTAATTTTCCCACTAAGCTTCTATATCGTATTGCATCTTCAGAAGCTAGATCGGTAAATTATGAATATTTTCTCACTTATGCAGGGATGCCAGATGGCTTGCATCCAAGAAGTCCTGCCTCAGTCAGAATATCGAGGCAATACTTTCTCTATGAAAGATGAAGCCCCTCTGTTGTGCGTATTACTTCGATGCCAAGAAAATAATGAAGTTGTCCAAGAACTTTCATGACAAAAACCTTCTGGAGGAAGGTCTTGGTCTCCTAAGTACCGTTTATATCATCTCATGTGATAATCATATCATCAACATAGACAACAAGGATGATCGTGCTAGTAGACCGTCGTCTAACAAAGACAGAGTAGTCAGATTTTGTCCTATGAAAATCAAGTGTGTTGATTTCCGTAGTGAGCGTGTCAAACCATGCCCTTAGGCTCTGCTTCAGGCCATAAATGGCCTTGCGTAGTCGACATATACGATCCCCCTCGACTACATACTCCAGCGGTTGCATCATGTAGACCTCTTCCTCAAGATCACCATAAAGAAAGGCATTCTTCACATCAAGTTGATAAATGGTCCAAGCTTTGTTGACAACAATAGAGAGAATGGTACGTATCGACCCCATTCTAGCAACATGCAAGGTCTCAAAATAATCAACTCCAAAGGTTTGTATGAAACGTTTGGCAACAAGTCTAGCTTTCAACCTGTCAATAGAACCATCAGGCGACTGTTTGGTCGTGAAGACCCATCGACAAGCCACAGGCCGAACTCCCGGAGGGCACAACATAAGATTCCACGTGCTCCGGGAGGTAAGTGCATCCATCTCCTCATCCATGGCTTGTCGCCAACCATGATCCTGCATTGCACTGAAATGATCTCTTGGAATAGAAATAGCATTCAGAGCATATGCAAATCTCTTGTCACAGCTAGATAAACCATCTTAGAAGTAAAATGTGATATGGAGTGATACATACATTGCCTTTTTTGCTTGCGTAGAGCTATAGGAAGCTCCCCAAGTACATTCGGGACAGCAGTGGTGGGAGCACTCGAAGTGGTCATATCATCCTGCATAAAGGGGACAGCTAAAGGTACAAACACTGGTGTAGAAGGTATAGAGGTATATTGGCGAGTATAGATGATTGGCAGCGGAGGGAGGTCCAGAGGAATGTCACTCACAGTCTATGTAAAATAACTTGTTTTCTCAAAGAAGGTGACATCAACAGGCACATAGTATTGACATCCAACAGGATCATAACAACGATAGCCTTTCTGGGTACGAGAGTACCCAAAAAAGACGCATTTGATGGCATGAGAGGATAATTTGCCAGCTGCATGAAAGTTATGAACAAAGGCAATACAACCAAAAATTCGCAGAGGTATGGGAAAAGAAGACTCAGTAGGGTAAAGTAAGGAAAATGGAGTTGCCCCTTTCAGAACAGATGAATGAACACGGTTGATGAGATATACTACAGTAAGGATAACATCTGTCAATATTGTTTAGGAACACTCATTTGACTAAGAAGAGATCTGACAACATTTAGCAAGTGTCGGAGTTTCCTCTCAGCTATACCATTCTGTTGTGAGGTATATGGACATGATGTTTAGTGAACAGTTCCCTGGGATGCGAATAAAGAGGTTAAGTCATGTTGGGTTAACTCAAGAGCATTGTCAGTACGAATGATCTTAACAATGCTAGAAAAGTAAGTTTTAACATATTGAAAGGAATTTTTGACAATTTAGTTAATCTCCGAACGCTCCTTTATTAGATATACCCAAGAAGATCGACTATAATCATTAACGAAACATATAAAATAACGATGACCGCTTAATGTGCGGATCAGACAAGGTCCCCAAACATCACAATGAACAAGATGAAAAGCATCAGTACTACGAGACTCAATACGAACATGAAACGAAGTTCAATGGTGTTTCCCGAACTCACATGCCTCACACTGAAAGGGCTTCAGAGCAGAGAGTTCAGGAAACATCATGGAGAGGACCTTGGTAGAGGGATGCCCAAGGCGCAGATGCCACAGGAGCGGATCTTCGGAGATGGACGCAGCACCAACAAAATTTGAGTCTGAGGGTATGTTTAGATAATACAGACCGTTCTTTTCATGACCCCCACCAAAAATCTGTTTCGTCCGAATGTCCTAAAAATAAGAACAAGACTTATCAAATATCACACGACAATGAAGCTCAACACAAATCTTGTGAACTCACAGCAAGCTAAGAGGAAAATCAGGAGCAGAGTGAACCCCCGAAAGTCGAAGCTTGGAAGAGAATTCAATAGTTCCGACTGTAGTATTCTGTGATTGAATCCCATTAGCGACTTGAACTGACTTCATAGAGGTAGATGGTATGGAAGAGGTGAGCAGACAACCTTCTCCAGAGAGATGAGTAGAGGCACCGGAATCAATAATCCAAGCTGGAGTAGGAGTGATAGCAGAGTTGACTATTGTACCTAAAGGAGTAGCCAGAGCAGCAGTTGTAGTGTTACTAGTGGTGGTAGGCCCTGGAGTCTGAAGGATATGCATTAGACGGGAGTAATCTGCATCATTAAGATGAACAGTCTTGCCACTGGAGGCAGGCGATGCCTCTTCCACATCATGTGCATTCTCATAAGCATTATTGGCGTGATAAGAACGTACGCCAAACTTTTGCCAGCATCGTTCAGTCGGGTGGTTCAACATACCACAGTGAGTGCGTGGGGCAGTAGAGTCTCGCCCACGACCACGACCAAAGTCACTGCCTCGTCCAGATTCCCGTCCACGGCCACGAATTAGATCACGACCGCATCCTCCTCGCAAACCGTATCTGCCTCCTCGCCTCGATGAGGCGATCTGTGCAAAGTTCTCTGTTGAAGGCAAGACGGGAGGCCAGGCATCGGATGTCTCGAGCTCCTCAAGTCGGCCAAAGATGGCCCTCTGATGCAAATTAGCTTTCGTGGCGTCGATAAAATAATATTTTATATGGTCGAAATTTGGTGGAAGAAATAGAAGGGTTGAGAAGAGAAATTGGAGGGGTTGAGAGGAAGAAAAACTCGTCGGAACGAGGGGTTTGGAGAAGATAACTCGCCGGGAATGGGAGGGGTTGAAGGAGAAGACCGCGGAGATCGCGTGGAGGGAGAGAGAGAAGGAGAGGGGATAGAGATAACAATCTCAATTTTTACTTCATAATTGACTCCTTAAAACAATGGGCTACCCTCTCTTTATATAGGAGAGAGGGTTTACAAAAATAGTAAATAAATCAAAATTAACAACTAATTTTATCCTAATTGACCTCTAATTACCTTAATTGGACTCTAAATTATTTAATTGACCCAAATTACATTTAAACTCTACGAAATAAACGTTGAGATCACAGGCGATCTCAATTATTTAATTAGACCATTACGACCGCTAAAAACGTAAATAAAATTGATTATTATATAATTAAATAAATGTGGCCCTATAATTTGGGGTCACGCTGCATCAACTCTCCACCGCTTTAAAAATTCGGCTCCTGACGAATGGCGTGAGCTGCAGGCTTGGAGGATGATTCGACGCATTCCGTCGTCTTCTGGAAGAACTGATGTGGAGTGAACGGCGGGATCCATGTGCGGGCGGGAAAGGCGCGACCGTTGTGGTTGAAGAACATATGCGGTGCGTACGGCGGTGGCGTCGCGACTGTTGACTCCTTCCCATGATGCTCAAAGAATTGATGCGGCATGACGAATATGGCCTTTGAATAATCCATAATGAAGCAATGGCACAAAGAGAGGAGAAGGGGAGATGTGTCTAAAAAGTAGAGCCATGGGGTCCTTATATAGGGAAAAACCAATGCCCTAGTCCTATTTGGATAAGGAGGATCCCCATAATTCCGGTTTTCAGCCCTTCTCTTCAAAATTTCTTGCCACCAGGGGTAGGGGTGCAATTTTCGTACCCCTTCGTTGTCCCTTATCCTCTTTCTTCTTTTGGTTCTCCTGCAAATAGGGTCTTCTTGAGGGCGTCTTTTGTAAATTTCCCTAAATAACCAATTCCCCAATTCCTGGGATCCGTGATCCGCCAATCTCGATTTGGTTAGGGTTCGGCCCTTCCTTTTATGCGCGGGAGAGCGGCAGGGGTTTTCTGATAGGTTGGCGGCGGCGATTCCTCGACGGTGCTGGCTGGGGCGGTGGTCCCGCGGGCGGAGCCGGCGCAGTTTGGTGGGGAGGTAGGGGTCGTCAGACCCTTGGCGCGGGAGCGCGGCGAAAAGGAGTCGCGGGATGCGCTGTAGTGGCGTGGCGGCGCAGTGGGGAACGAGGGAAGGTGAGCGTGGCGGCGGGGGCGCCGCAGGGAGGCGGGGTTTGTGGAGCTTGCGTGGGGGAGGGCTTGGGCGCTGGGCGAGGTGGCGTGAGGGGAAGGTGAGGATCGCGGGGAGGGGCTGAGCGGTGGGGAGATCTGTGGAAGGAGGGTGGGGAGGGAGGCGATGGGGATGCGGGTGTGGGCGCAGGGAAGCGGAGCGCTGGAGTTGACGGGGAGTGGTGGGTGTGTTTGGGGCGATGGCGGCGAAGCCTGGGGGGCTGAGGGCGCACGGGGCTGGGGTGGGGTTGACGCGGGTACCTGGGAGGTAATCGTAGGGGCACGGGGCGGCGGGAAGGAGGAGAAGGTCCCGTGCGGCGGGGCGTGCGGGATTTAGGGTCGGCTCCGGCGAGGCTGGGGACGGGATTGGAGTCGCCGGCTCTGCGGGAGGGACTGCCGGTAGGGCAGCGGTGCTCTGGGCGGCCTCGGGAACCTGCGGAAGGGTCGTAGATGGTGCCGGAGTCGTTTCCGGTGGCGTTTGTAGGTCTGAAATCGCCTGGACAGCCACAGTTTCGTCGCCTTTTTCTTCTAAAATGGTCTGGACAGCAGCGGATTCTTCGTGGAAAGCGAGCACATCATCGTTGTTGACGTTTTTTCCATCCACAACGATCTGAATAGCGCACAGATCATCGTCGACGACAAGATTTTGTTCATCGTCAACTTGTACCATAAAAATATCAACATTGTACCATGAGTCTATCCATTGTTGAACCTTGATACTTTTCCGGAGGCGCTTCTTGTATTTTTGTTGACGCGAACGTGCATGTGATCCACGTGATAGGGTTGCTTGATCGAGCTTCATTCTCCAATATTCGACAGGACCGTCGAATCGTGAGAACGATTCAAAATCCATGCTCTGATACCAAATGATGCAAATTAGCTTTCGTGGCGTCGATAAAATAATATTTTTATATGGTCGAAATTTGGTGGAAGAAATAGAAGGGTTGAGAAGAGAAATTGGAGGGGTTGAGAGGAAGAAAAACTCGTCGGAACGAGGGGTTTGGAGAAGATAACTCGCCGGGAATGCGAGGGGTTGAAGGAGAAGACCGCGGAGATCGCATGGAGGGAGAGAGAGAAGGAGAGGGGATAGAGATAACAATCTCAATTTTTACTTCATAATTGACTGCTTAAAACAATGGGCTACCCTCTCTTTATATAGGAGAGAGGGTTTACAAAAATAGTAAATAAATCAAAATTAACAACTAATTTTATCCTAATTGACCTCTAATTACCTTAATTGGACTCTAAATTATTTAATTGATCCAAATTACATTTAAACTCTACGAAATAAACGTTGAGATTACATGCGATCTCAATTATTTAATTAGACCATTACGACCGCTAAAAACGTAAATAAAATTGATTATTATATAATTAAATAAATGTGGCCCTATAATTTGGGGTCACGCTGCATCACCCTCATTGTTAGCAGTGTGTCTGATATAAAAATTGCTCCTTCGTTGCATGGTATCTAGAATGCAGGCCATCAAGGAAGCGGTATACCTGCCAGTTAGAACGTTCTTGTATCTGTTTGGTGCAACATGAGGGCTGAAATATTGCAAGCTCCTCATATAGGCGGGAGAGATGCATGTAGTACTCGATGAGGGTGGAATCACCCTGAGATGCCGACCAGATTCGCCTGTAAATGTCTACAAGGCGTGACTTCGTCTTCTTCTGGGAGTATGTTTGCCCGAGATCCTCCCACATTTCTTTGGTCGTATTTTTGTAAAGAAGATTTGAGGCAATGTGAGCCTCAACACTGTTGGTCATCCAGTTGATAATCAAATAGTTGTCAGTCTGCCAATTGTCATACTGTTTGTCCTTTTCATCTGAAGGATCTTTAGCCAAATGTAGAGTTTCCTCTGACCACCAATGAACACCATAAAAGATCAAAACCAGAGCACGTAATTTTCTGTGCCCTTGAGTTTGATAGTAGTGCTTTGTGCCATAATATTCGTGGCCAAGGGCTTTGTCTCGGTAGAAGAAGATGCCATGGTGGTCTTAAAATAGAAAGAAGATCCTGATCAACTAAGGATGCCTATAAGAGCTAAAAAATGCCCTAGAACTCACGTTTGCCCTTGAAGAATGGCTAAAAATCCTCAAGGGACATCAGATTTGGCAGTGGTCCATGATGAATTTTGGGGTCGAGTTGCTGCATTAGAGGCGATTGGAGGGCCTTGCACGGGGCCCTAATTCAGGGAAGAGGGCCCGCGCAGGCTTTTGCGAGGCTTAAAGGTGGCGGTGGCGATCTTAGGTCAGAACCCCGGATTAAGACCATTGTTCTGATACCATGTGGAGAAGAGAGACAAATGGGATATGTATTCCATAAGGCTAGGGTCTCTTATATAGAAAGAAAACCCTAGAGAGTATAAGAGGAAAAATACATAAATACCCTTGAGGGGTTACGGAACCCGAAGGGTTAAAGGTTACGGAACCCGAAGGGTTAAGAGTTATGGAACCCGAAAGGTTACAACCGTATTCTAACAAGTGCATTTCGTACGACCCAGAATGGACGATATGTCGTGATAGCAGACAGGACACATTCTCCCATCACCGGTCAGGGGGAGGTGCAGTTGATAGCAGACATGACACATTCTCCCATCACCGGTCAGGGGGAGATGCAGTTGACTCCTGGAATGAGACTTCAGAATGTTCTTTATGCTCCTAAATTTTCTATAAATCTACTTTTTATTAGTCAAGTCACCAGAAATTTACATTATTGTGCCATATTTGATCCACCTACTCTTGTGTTTCAGGATATATTAACGGGCAAGTTGATTGGTACTGGCCGTGAGTAAGGGGGTCTCTACAGACTAGTGCAATGTCCTTATACTGGTGCATCTTCTCTTCGTACTGGATATGTTTCTCCTTATATGTGGCATCTTCGATTTGGTCATCTTCCTCTACAAAAGCTTTGTCACGTTTTTCCACAGATTTCTCCTCGCTCCACCTTTCAGTGCGAGACCTGCTAGCTTGGGAAGCATCATCGCTCTACCTTTCAGAGTTGTCAGGCAAGGCCCTAAATGTCGGTTTCGGTCACCATTTCGGTATTGACCAAAACAGAATTTCGACGGAATTTCGGTGGAATTTCGACCGAAATTTCGGTCATTTCGATCATTTTTTGTATTAGGACCCCATATTTCGGTCATTTCGGTTGAATTTCGATTTCGACTGGATATCGATATTCGACAGAAATTCGACAGAATTTCGCTGAAATTGGAGGCCATGTTGTCAGGGTCGTAGCAGTCATAATCTGTTTGAGTTAATGTATTTTGATATTTGTGGTCCCAGTTGTGTCCCAGATTATCAGTCATAGGTTTTATCTTGTTGCAGTTGATGAGTTTTCAAGGTTGTCTTGGGTTTTCCTTCTTAAGAACAAGTCTGTTGCTGATCCTATTATTCAATCTTTTATTGATGAAATCAAGAATATATTTTCAGCAAAAATCAAGTTTATACGTTCCGATAATGCACTAGAGTTTTGCAGCACTCAACTTTCTCAATTCCTCAGATCTCATGGTATTGTTCATCAGACATCCTGTGCATATACTTCTCAACAGAATGGGATGGCTGAACGAAAACACTGCCATCTTTTGGATGTTACCAGGACTCTTTTGATTCAGAGTCGTACCCCTCATTCATTTTGGGGGGGATGCGGTTCTAACCGCGTGCTACCTGGGTTTTATCTTGTTGCAGTTGATGAGTTTTCAAGGTTGTCTTGGATTTTCCTTCTTAAGAACAAGTCCGATGCTAGTCCTATTGTTCAGTCTTTTATTAGTGAAATCAAGAATATATTTTCAGCAAAAATCAAGTTTATACTTTTCGATAATGCACTAGAGTTTTGCAGCACTCATCTTTCTCAATTCCTAAGATCTCATGGTATTGTTCATCAGACATCCTATGCATATACTTCTCAACAGAATGGGGGTGGCTGAACAAAAACACCACCATCTTTTGGATGTTACCAGGACTTTTTTGATTCAGAGTTGTACCCCTCATTCATATTGGGGGATGCGGTTCTAACCGCGTGCTACTTGGTAAATCGTATGCCTTCTTCATTTCCAGGGGAGAAGATCCCGCTCTTGATTGCGTTTCCCGAGACGGATCTCTTCTCTCTTGCACCCCGTGTCTTCGGCTCTGTAGCTTCTGTTCATCAGATGTCTCTTGGTCTTGACAAGCTCTCTCATAGAGCTGTCAAATGTGTGTTTGTTGAGTATTCCAAGACCCAAAAGGGATATCGTTGCTTTGTCCCTGTTCGACGAAGATACTACGTTAATGCTGATGTCACTTTCTTCGAGTCCTGTATTTTTCTCCTACAGGTGACAAGCTCATCTCTACTGAGGATGGAGAAGAGGTCTATATGCCTCTGCCTCTGATCTCTACTACATCGACATCACCTCCAGCTCCACCACCACCACCTCCTCCTCCTCCACCGCTACCATCGTCACCTCCACCGCCACCTCTACCATCACCTTCTTTCTATCCGCCGGTATACCAACGAAGGCCTCGTGCTCATGTGCCTCCTCCATCATCCACCACGCCCAAGGTATGGTCTAAACATTTGAGTTCTTCTAATGGTACTGGTGATTTGACTGTACAGACTGAGGTACACGAGGTATTGGAGGATACACCTTCTGCGCATACTGAGGATCTAGATGTGCCCATTGCCCTACGAAGACAGAAGCGTGCGTGCACTATGCATCCTCTGGCTTCACATGTCTCCTTTGAACGCCTTTCCCAAGATTTCTAGAAGTTTGTTGTTACTGTGGAAATACCACGGATCTATCAGGAGGCGCTGCAAAGTAGTCCGTGAAGTCTGGCTATAGAGGAGGAGATGACAACTTTGTAGTCTCGTGGCATATGGAGTATTGTACAAGCTCCACCAGGTGCGTCGGTTGTTGGCAACAAGTGGGTATTTACTATGAAACACATGGCAGATGGTACCGTGGACAGATATAAGGCCAGGTTGGTTGCTCGCATGGAAGGCCGTATCCCGATATATCGGCGATTTATCAACGATATATCGGTATCGACAGGTCACCGATATATCGCTGATATGTCCGATATCGGGTATCGACAGGCAAAAAAGGCGAGCCGAATCCCGATGTCGGCGATATGGCATCGATATATCGCCAATATATCGGCGATATATCAGTATCGACATGGTACCGATATCGATACCGATATCGATATGTCCTTCCATTTGCTCGTGGGTTCACCCAAACCTACGGGTTGGATTACCAAGAAACTTTTTCTCCTGGTGCACGTCACTCTATGCTGCGGATTCTTATTGCAGTTGCGGTGGTACATGGTTGGCCACTTTTCCAGTTGGATGTGAAGAATGCCTTCTTGTATGGATATCTGTAGGAAGATGTGTACATGCAACAACCACCAGGGTTTACTACTGAGGAGGAGTCCACTATGGTGTGCCATCTTCACAAGGCCATATATGGCCTTAAGCAAAGTTCAAGGGCTTGGTTTCATAAACTCTCCGATTTAATTGAAAAGAAGGGGTTTGTCATATCCACTTCAGATCATTCTCTGTTTGTTAAGAGAACTCAGAGAGGTACCATTATTGTTCTCGTTTATGTTGATGACATCGTTGTTGCTGGCAGCGATGAACGTGGCATTTAGGGAGCTAAGGATTTCCTTAGGCAACAGTTTGTCACCAAGGACCTTGGCACATTGCGTTACTTTCTTGGTCTAAAATTCGCACGGAATCAGAAGGGTAAAGAAAGTATGTTACTGAACTTCTATCCGAGACGGGCATGACAGGATGCAGACCTGCCACTACACCAATGGACCCTAATGCTAGGCTCTATGATGATGATTCTGAAGAAGTGGATAAAAGAAGATACAGAGAGCCGACATGAAAATTGCTATATATCACTATTACCAGTCCTGATATATCATTTGCAGTGAGCAGGTTTAGCCAGTTTATGGAGCAGCCCAGACATGTTCATATGGATGCAGTGTGCATGATTTTGAGATATCTGAAGTCTTCACCAGATGCATGCCTTCTTTTTAGAAGGGATACATCCCTCACAGTTTTTGGATGTGCATATGCGGATTATGATGGATATCCCAAGGTCAGGAAGTCCACTTCAGGCTTCACTGTGTTTATTGGTAGCTTGCTAGTATCATGGAAAAGTAAGAAACAAACAGTTGTTGCTCGTTCCAATGCTGAATTCGAATATAGGGATGTGGCCCAAGGGAGTACGGAATGGCGTGGGTCAGATATGTGTTGATTGACCTAACTATTGAGGTGCCTCTTCCTATGCAACTCCAATGTGATAATCAGACATCACTATTTATAGCTAACAATCCAGTGTTTCACGAGAGAACAAAATACATTGAAGTATATTGTCATTACACTCATGATTTGATCCAAAAGGGGCTAATTTCCCCTTCTCATGTTGCTTCAGGTGATCAGACTGCAGACATGTTTACCAAAGCTCTTGCGAGGGATCCTTTCCATCATTGTTGTTCCAAGCTGAGCATGATAGACATATATGCTCCGGCTTGAGGGGGAGTGCTGAGATTCCTATGTTCTTTAGTCTTTATCTGTAATTGTTTATTTCTCCAGTCTGTCTTATGTAATTTTTCCATAGAGCTTTTCTCCTATATAAGAGAGCTTGAGGGCTTGAGTAATACAACTTTTCATTTCACCTCAACAATTTTCGCAATGAATATGTGCATAAAAAATAACTAAATAATAAAAGAAAATGTAAAAATATAACTAAATAATAAAAGAAGCTAACCAAACTTGTTTACGTCCCATGTAAGTATTGGCATCATCTAGAATTTGAACATTTGTATTCGTATTCGTATTCGTATCCATATATGTATCCTTCAAAAAATGAACATTCGTATTCGTATCCTAAAAAAATCGAACATTCATAATTACATTTGTATTCGTCAAAATTAAGGATATTATAATCGTATTCGTATTCGTATTCAACAGATGTTGAACATTTGTATTTGTATTCGCATTCGTGTTCGCCAGATATGAGAAAATGACATCCATATATGCAATTTGACGAATGTGGTTAGGAATGAATACGAATATATTTGTATTCGTTTTCATCCCTAGAAGTCATCCATCGAAACATCAAGAAAATCACCAACCATATCTGAGAAAATGGTCATGAAAAACCCAAAGGTAGTTGTTGTATTACAAAGAGCAATTGACATTCTCCAGAATACAAATGTGAGGCTACTTACCTGAAAAATCCAAGTGAAGGTGGTTTTCTCCTTGTTTGAGAGCATCGTGGCTACTTGATTGTAACTCGAGTATCCATCATGGAAACATTAATATTGTTGCCCTGCATGTTTCTCTAGGGGCAACAAATGGTAGTTGGTTTTGGGATTTCGACGTTTGTCACTGAAAGGATGATGATGGATGAATGGTGTTTTGTTTATGTCGAAGATTGTGGCGGATTGATTGGCTTACTCCGGAAAGTTGTTTTTTTTCAAAGCATTTGATAGTGTTGATTAGCGATCCTTTCCTCCCTTATCGGTGTATGGAGTTATCTCTCGAGCACAGGTTTAGGTTCGACCTTTTATATCTTTTTCCTAAGATCTTTATACTATTAATGATACATCTTTTCAACTACAACTCTAGATCATAAATCCGGAATCTTTTCTTTGTGATGACAATGACAATATCAAGTTGGCTCATTTGTCTTTCTTTATATTGATATAGCCATATAGGTCACAATTCATTCTTGAACCATAAAATGACTTTTTTTTCCCAATAGAGAGCAAGATTGACCTCAGTACATCGTTTGAGGATGGATATGTTTGAAATTATTGAGTCTCAAATGAGTTCAAGAATATGGAGAAGTCATCCATTAAAAATCGAGAAAATCACCAACCATATCTGAAAAAATGATCATCAGAAACCCAAAGGTAGTTGGTAGTACAATGTCCAAATGGCATTCTCCGGAATGCAAATGTCAGGATACTTACATGAAAAATCCAAGCGAAGGTGGTTTTCTTCTGTTATGAAGGCATTATGGTTACTTGATGGAAACCCGAGTATGCATTATGGAAACATTAATATTGTTGCCTTGCAAGTTTCTTCAGGGGGCAACAAAGGGTAGTTGGTTTAGGGATCTCAACGTTTGTTACTGGAAGGATGATGAAGGATGGTGATGGATGATTGACGTTATGTTTACGTCGAAGATTGTGGTGGATTGATTGGCTTACTCTGTAAAGTTGATTTTTTCAAAGCATTCGATAGTGTTGATTGGAGATTTTCACGGAGCTTCCCTCATAAGAACTTCCTATTTGTCTAGATTGCTTGGATAAAAAGGAGTGTGATTACCATCTCTGACTTGATCCTAGTGAATGATCGTGTTTAGGTTTCTGTGAATAAGTACTTCGTAGATGTCTAGTGAATGTTGTAACTTGTGGATTAATTGGAACAAATATGCTTCTGTGCTCTTTAGCTTGTTCGAGGAGGTTGCTTAAGCGTGCACTCACGTCTTGGGGACACCTTGGAGGTCTTCTCTTGCACTATTTAAGCATGCTGTTGATCAAGGGTATGCTCAAGGTATCGGGTTGGATCCTTTATTGGAGAAGATGGAGCATCAGCTGACTTGTTGGAAGGCTAGATATCTCTCTCATGGGAACAAGTTGGTGCTCTTAGAGTTTCTTCTTTCGATAATATCGATATTTTACCCGATGATTCATAGTTTGCCAATGCGGGTGCAATAGAGGTTAGAGTCATTGAGGAGGTATTTTGAGGTTAGCTTCATTGGGACAACAAAGGCTCGCATATTTAGATTAGGGCTCGATCTCATCGACATCTATGGTTGCACTACAGTTTTAGATGTGATCGCTTCAAGCATGGTTTTACCATCAACTTTCTGGAAAGGCATTTGCTCGATATTCTAGAGATATCCGCGCTTTTATGCCCTGATATTAGGGGATGATATTTCCTCGACAGTTTATAAGGATGATTTAATAGATGAGAGTGTTTAATTTTTAACCTTTTTGCGGGCTTTGTGATCATGCAGATTTGGGGGTGTTTGAAGTGATATAACTTCGGATGAACACTTACTGAGCATGTTCACCGTTTACCTTTTCCAGATCTATATGTGTAACTGATATTTTTTTGGAGGAATTTTGATCATTTATAATAATAAAGAGATATTTATGGTTTACAGAAACGTGGAAATTAAAAAGCGCAACTGTTGAACCATAATAATGTAACACTACACAAATCTGTGAAATTTGAGTTATCCTTTTGCTTCATCATTGCGATTACGAAGTATCATAACTTCTACTTGAACTTGAAGGATGGTAGGTAAATTAGATTGTAATTCTGGACCTCTTGAAGGCCTTGGTATAGGAGCTCCCTCTAATTATGTATCCGACACGTAATTTCTCGTCGCTGCTTCTTTTAACAGTACTACCTGTGATGTTGTCGACTAAGTTGCTACCTGAGATGGAAACTGAGGACAATGCCAAACGAGAACAGCTTTTACATGGAATGCAAAACCTTTCCGTGCCCTTGCAAATCGAAAGGCTGAAGGTATGCTCGGTAATATATACTACCTCTTTATTTTGGTAAAGTACTATAAGGCGGTTTACATGCGTGCTATATTGTTCAGAACAGAATCGACATGATCGGAGCTGCTTGTGAAAGCGCTGAAAAAGTGATATCCGATGCACGAAAAGCCTATGGCTTGGGATCGCGACAGGGGCCAACGTTAATCCCTACGTTGGACAAAGCACAAGCTGCGAAAATACAGGAGCAAGAGAATCTACTCAGAGCTGCCGTAAACTTTGGTGAAGGTGTGCCAACTCTTGATTTTAATGTATTTATTCAATTTTTTCTTCATCAGTACTAATAATATATCCTATGATGCCGGTTTTGCAGGGCTACGCATATCGGGAGATCAAAGGCATATTTCTTCTCTTCCGGCTCACTTGATAGAAGTCTTGCCACATGCAGACGGTACACAGAACATGGGAGATATGGCCGGTATACGTCTGGTTTAAAATATAAATGTCCATTAACTACTAGATATCGACGGAATCTTTACCAAGGAAACACATTCTTTGTGTATGGATCTCTTTGCAGGTTCTCATCAAAAGATCATACCACCATCCTTCGCACACAACACTGTCACGAACTCGGGAAATGTTATGCAGGTTTGACGACATGCTATACATTATATCGAGCATGATCAGATTAGGATATGTATATTTCTTAGGTGGTCTCATCGTCATGTTGATTGTTTTTTCAAAACCGACTAGTCGGTTTTGAGGCTTGAAGGCATTCAAAAATAAAAAGATGGTGCATTTTTATTACTATTATATTTAACTTCGCAGGGTCCTGGATCGCAATTAATGGGAAGGTCTGCACCGTCACCTGGGGCAACTCCTCTTGACAGTGCATCCACACCGCCTCTTCACTACACAAATTCACCGAGATCTGGTGCGAACTTAATGAACACCCCTTCTCCTCAGCAACAGCAAGCTCAGCAGCAGCAGCGGCAAAAGATGATGCAATTGTCTGCGCAACAGCAGCAGATCCTCGCTCAGCAACAGCTGCGACAGTCTTCTAATTCAGGCTTATTGCAACAGCAGCAGGTTCTTACCTCCTTCGATAATATCAAAATATCGGATTTTTGAAGTTTCTGATGAGTTCTTTGTTGATGCGATGGTGATCACTCTTTTCATTTAAAAAAGCTGCAATTTTGGACGAATCCCATATCGCTGTATAGACCAATGAACATTGGGTCAACAGCAAAAAAGCCTTTTCCCAAAATTAAGTAGGGTCGGCCACATGGATTTTTTTGTCTCCATTCATATCTTTGTGGGTCATTCCCGGGCTTAAATCCAAATAACTAAGATAGTAAGATCCATTCGGATAGTCTCTTTCCAACATTTCTTGGGCCTTCCTCGCCCTTTCTTAGTGGGCTCTATATCTCAAATCTCACATCTTCTAACGGGTGCATCAATCGACCTCCTTTGCAAATGACTGAACCATCTTATGTGGTTTTCTTCCATTCTATCCACTATCGGAGCTACACCAACTTTCCTTCTGATCACACCATTCCGAATCCGATCTTTTCATGTATGACTACACATCCACCTTTAGCATTTTTATTTCTGCTACTGGCATTCTCTGCACATGTTTATGGTTCACAGGCCAACATTCTGATCCATAGAGGCGAAGTAATAAAACGATTATTTTATGGAATACCATCTTGATTTTTCCCCCTCGGTGTTTTCAGGAGTTTCAAGTTTTCACGATATTTAGAAAAACAATTGATTGACATATTTGTGATATTCTTGCTCTCATAATGCAATGCAAAAGCTTCACGATCTGCAACAGAGCCAGACTCAGCAGAACTTTCAAACGGTATCATTCGTTAGATCTTTGTTCTCCCCTTCTTCGATGGCATTTTCAAGTGAAATACGTTGTTTCTTTATTTCTTGGAATTACTGGAAGTTCTTCGCCCGTATGTCATAATAAGACCATTAATATCAGGTACCCGCGCAACATCAGATACAGTACCCGCAGTCCCTGACGCAGCAGCAGTTCCAAAACCGACAGCTTCAGACGGCTATGCAGCATAATCTCTCGCAGAATCAAATCAATCAAGGGAATCAGTTGAGGAGCAACTTAGGGCAGTTTGTCGGATCCACAAACAATGCCTTGTTTAATGCCGCGCAGACGACTCAAAACACACAATTGGTCGGTTTTCCTTCTCGTTATTTTTCTATTCGAGTTAGAAATCCTTTAGGATGTACAAAGCAAGCTATAAATAAATCAGTCTTTGGGGACGCAATCCGGGATTATTATTTTTTGGGGGGTTCAGTTGGATTCAGAATATCATATTTTCAGTATTCTCACCTCTTTCTTCTGCATTTCAGATGTCGAACATGTCAGGTATTCCATCACAGTCGAATTTGCCGAGAATGCAGGTCATCGTCTTCCCGATCTCTTGTATATGTTTTTGGTTCGTAGACATCGAGAAGCAAATGCAATGAAACCAGATATTTGGTGCTGTGTATTTCTATCAAAAAAACATACAATGCCTGCAATGTTTTATATATTTTTTTCTTCAAAATCGCATTTGGACGATGCCTGAAACTTATCTTCTACGCCGTTTCTAAGAGAGATCTATCTTTTACTTCAGCAGTTTGGCCTGTCCGGAGCCCAGCGAAACTATTCTTCTCAGATAATAAACGACCAAAGTAAGTATGCATGAAAGTTGTTTATTACATCATCACTCATTGATGCAATCCGTTTTATAACTGCTTTCAAAATCCCGTTAAATGGTTTGGTGGTTGAGCAGTAGCGATGTTTGATTCTCGGAACCTTTCTCTGCAGTGTTTAACATGGGAGTGACGAACAACGCTAGCATGGTAGCGATGCAGCAGCAGCAACAGCAGCAACAACTAGGCGGGCAAGGTGCTCTAGGGAACATGGGTGCCCAGAATCTGCAACCCGGCATGGTCGGCCTTCCCAACTCAGCTCAGAATCCTAATTTTTCGCAGCAGCGTCAGCTGAACCAGCAATGAAAGATGTCGGGGGTCAAGATCATATGTAGCTTGATTGCATCGGTGTAATTCTGTTGCATTATTCGGAATAAAAATAATTATGAAAGTTTGGATTGTCCCTTTGTACGCTTAGCATCAAAATATGTCGTGATTGTATGGTGGCAAGAACGAACGTCAATTTTCGCTGATAGTAACAGAAACGAGACCGGAGACAAAAGCGATTGCAGGAATGATTCAAGGCAATCTACAAAAATAAAAATAAAAATCGTATAACATTCATGTCTTTCATTTTTGTGATGAAGAGCAGAGACAGATGTGATTGTTATAAATTTGGATTTAAGGACAGATGTGATTGTTATAAATTTGGATTTAAGCGTGAGAATAACCATCGTATGAATTGGCGGCGCAGCTTGTTGCCCGTCTCTCATCAATTTATATGTAATCCCTTCTTTTTATCTAATTTGAATATTAAAATTTTTAAATCAAATAATATTCGTTGCTGTGGATTTTAACTCCAGTTTATACAACGTATATCGTGGCTTGCCCTCGCACGTGCCGTCGCACACGCTTCCCACCTTCCTTCCCTCCTTTCTTGTCGACACACGCAAATATATTAGTAGAGGCGTGGTAGTGAGAGCTCAGTGTTTGGAATTTCCACCGAAGAGATCGAGATCGAGCTCGAGGATTAGGGTTTTGAACTCTCGATCTGCAATGGCGGAGGAGAGGAAGATGGTCCACTCTCCACTGGTGACCTACCTCTCCATGCTCTCCCTCCTCGCCCTCTGTCCACCCTTCGTCATCCTCCTGTGAGCTCCGCACCCTAACCCCTTCTTCCCCCTCCACCAAAGATCCGATCTTTCCATATTTTTAGGTCAAATCTGTTGGATTCCTGCAGGTGGTATACGATGGTTCACGCGGACGGGTCCGTCGCCGTCACCTTCGACTACCTGAGGCTGAACGGATTGGATGGGTTCCTGGGCTTGTGGCCGAAGCCCTCGCCCTTGGCTTTCAAGATCATTGCCTGTTTTGCTGCCTTCGAGGCGTTTCTGCAGCTTGCGTTGCCCGGGAAGAAGGTCGAAGGACCCGTATCGCCTGCTGGGAACGTGCCAGTTTACAAGGTTTCCTATCTGAGATTGCTGAATCGTTTTTTTTTGAGGTAGTGGGCGATCAGAAATTTAGGAAAGGTTGGATCTTGATGCGAAGAATTGCGGATTTCGTCGACTGAGTTCATGGATTATTGTTTGGAATTCGTTGTTTAGATAGAATGCTTCATGGGCTATGCCACAGTAAAGGGGAGTCTGAGTTCTAACAGTGGTTTAGAGGTTTTTGCCGTGTGACTGGTGGGGTATAGGTTTGAGTTGTTCGCAAAGTTAGGTCTACATACCATAGCATAGCATTGGATTTCCCGACAAGTACCGGTATCTCTAATTTAGATGCATCTTCTTCATATTGTTGGCAGTATTATCTTATAGTAAGTTATGATTAGACACATGCTGCAATTTCTGCTCTTTTAGTACTTAACTAGTCCAAAAGGGTATTTGCTCAACTATCACAGATGTATATAACTTGCAAATGCTGCATTTAGTTTAAATTCAGCAGCACTTGATGTGAACATGTTAAATTTTAACATAGGTTTCTTGGTACCCTAAATATAGGTGCCTTTGATAATACTGATGGGCCTGTAATGTATAGCTTAAGTAGCAGCTAATGATTCCATTCGAAAGTTGGATTGTAATGTTCTCACCATTTTAACCAGCCATTTTTGTTTCTCCGATGCATGTTTGTTCTTGCAGGCAAACGGACTGCAAGCTTATGCAGTAACATTGACAACTTATTTCTGCCTGTGGTGGTAAGAATTGCTCTCTTTTACAAGTTGATTTTCTACTGATTATACTTAGATTTGATGAAACTATTGTTTTGACGACACAAAGTGAAAACAATGTAGAAAATACCTTATCTCAGTGAACTTTTCTTCATTGCACTCCGTCGAAATATTTATGTGCTTTGCAGAGCTTCTTGAATTTATGTGCTTTGCAGAGCTTCTTGATGTTCATTCTCTGGAAACTGCTGGTTCCTTTAATTTTATATCACGTAAAGACGGAACGCCTCATGGATTTGTAATAGCAGCATAACTTAGGCTTGAACATATTTCGATGGAATTGGAGGCGTTGCCTATCTAGCCATTTCATTGACGGAGACAGATTTTCAATATATTTTCAACAGCATTCATGACCTTAATTTTATCTAAAATTGCATCCTTTAATGATGATATTAGTGGTTCCTGATTTAAGCAAAATACTAAAACATGGAAGCTGTGTTGTCATCATTGCGAACCCATCTACATCTAAAAAAACAAGGCCAGAAAATCTATGTATAACATCTTTCTTTTCTATAACCAATCTCTCATCGGTGGGAGTTGTTTGAACCTCATTCTCAAAGAGTTGTCTAATTATTTCAAGGCTTGCAAGATGGACAAGATTGCCTGACATATTAACTATAAATTCCAATCACATGAATTGTAGCAAACTACTTAAGTCTTACCTGTTTAATGTTATGCAAATACCCTCAGGTTCGGCATATTCAATCCTGCAATCGTCTATGATCATCTGGGAGAGATACTTTCTGCTCTTACTGTCGGCAGCCTTGTGTTTTGTGCTTTATTATATGTAAAAGTAAGACTTCTACTGCCTCAATGGTCGATTACATCATTGTGATAACATTTACTATTGTTGATATTAACTTTTTTTTTCTCTTATAAGGGTCATGTGGCGCCTTCTTCAGCTGACTCCGGTTCATCTGGGAATATAATAATCGATTATTACTGGGTGAGGCCTTTATTCTGTCTTTTTTCCTACTTCTAATTGCTTGATCATGATCGATATGCTCCATCTCTATCTTGATTTTTTTCATATTATTCAGATTTCTATTTCCGTCTTACCTTGTGTAAAGTGCACTTCGGTTTTTCGTCATTTTTGGTGCTTGTTCCATTCATTTGTGAGATTAAGGGTTTCCCATTGTTTTTCCATCTGATTTTGTTGTTGGAATTCTTGTCAATTGGTCACTCTCATGATTGAATCTCGTTGCCTGCAGGGCATGGAGTTGTATCCTAGAATTGGGAAACATTTTGATATTAAAGTTTTTACCAATTGTAGATTTGGTATGATGTCTTGGGCCGTTCTATCTCTGACATATGCAATCAAACAGGTATCTACTTGTCACAATGTGATGTTATTTACTTCAAGTTTTTTGATTTTTGTGCAAAGAGAACACGCACACACCCACACTCACGGTGTCGCTGCCATCGTTAAACAAACTAATGTGCGATGTGTGTCATGTACTTTGTTCAAAATTACTTTTCCGAGATAACCCATGATATTGTTATTTGGTTGTTGAACTTTGACCATTATTTTTTTGCGTAACGCATGATTGTTTACCAAACTGCAGTATGAAGAGAATGGTCATGTGGCCGATTCAATGCTTGTAAATACTGCATTGATGCTGGTGTACATCTCCAAGTTCTTCTGGTGGGAATCCGGGTACTGGAGTACAATGGATATCGCCCATGACAGAGGTTGGTTGATGTGGTTCTTATTCTGGATACTAGATTCTTTCTGGTTCTCTGCTTTCTATAATCAGTTTCTTGCATATCTGGACTACTTGCAGTATTCATATTACGTTTGTGAAGACATGACAAATATTATCACAAGGATTTGTAGTGGTTCGGCAATATGCCTTCTCCACATGCTCACATCAGACTCTCTTTGTACTCTCACGAATATGTTTTGGAACACTATGAAAGGTGTGATTAGCATTAGGGTCGCACAGGGGTGCATGTGACTTGACCAAAATACCCTTGGATCAATGAGGTTGAGGAAGAACACATGTACTTCGCCGATCAGTCTTCACATGTCTTAATCCAACAATAAATTCAACGGTGAACTAGAATATTGTCGTCAGAGAAGAGAACATCATTTCCCATGCTACAATTTCTGCTCTCAACACCTCCCAGGTTCTAATCTGCATTCCCTTTTCAGCTGGGTTCTACATATGCTGGGGATGCTTGGTGTGGGTGCCATCTGTTTATACGTCACCCGGCATGTACCTTGTGAACCATCCATTACATTTGGGCACTCAGGTATATAACAAATTAATCAAGGAGTTATGCTTAATTAAACTTTAAGCAATGATTTTGCACCGATAATTCTGTTTCCTCCCTATTGCAGCTGGCAATTTCCATACTTCTTTCCGGACTTCTGTGTATTTACATAAATTACGACTGCGATAGACAGCGTCAGGAATTTCGAAGAACCAACGGGAAAGCTTTGGTTTGGGGTAAACCACCTACTAAGGTAGGCACGATCTAACAGGATATGCTGTTGGTAACTGGAAAGTTCTTGCCATATGAGAGTTATCTGCAGTGTTTGATTTTTGCGCAGATAGTGGCTTCTTATCGCACGCAAAGCGGAGAAACCAAAAGCAGCCTTCTTCTAACTTCTGGATGGTGAGTTCATGTGACAGATCGAGACTTTCTCCGTCCTTGATGACTGCAGGATGAAGATTAACTCAGTCACAAAGTTACAGTCACTTCTCTGGATGTCTAAACACAGAATATTTGCATTCATGTGCAGGTGGGGTTTGGCTCGACATTTTCACTACGTTCCGGAGATCTTAGCGGCCTTTTTCTGGTCGGTACCTGCCCTTTTCAACCATGTAAGTGCTCCCCGATTCTCTCCGTGGTTAATTTTTCTAGACAAGATTTGCCTACTTACCGACTTGCCGATTCTTCTGCAGGTTCTACCTTACTTTTACGTGTTGTTCTTGACCGTACTTCTCCTGGATCGTGCCAAGAGAGACGACGATAGATGCTCCTCAAAGTAAGTTGGATATACAGAACTGCTTGCATCTAAAACATTGTATGCCTTTGCAGTCAGAACCGCTCACGATTCCGTCCTTGGACAGGTACGGCAAATACTGGAAGCTCTACTGCCAGAAGGTTCCTTACAGGGTTGTACCGAGCTTGTACTAGACTGACACAGACGAGCCGGTGGTCGTAGTCGATCTGTAGTTCTTGATCTGTACTTTAATTGGATTCGGGGTTCACTACCCTTTGATTTGTATAATTTACCGAGTACTCGCTTGACGTACCAATAAATGATCAGCATTCTATTTTCCAATAAATGATGCTATTCGAGTTTCTCGGCAACTTGCAACATGTGATTCTGCTCTGATTGCTTTGATTAGAAACAACTTTCAACAGCCTTTCCGATAGAGGAAGCGATCAAAACTGCCGTGGAAATAATCAAATACTGTCAAAACACGAATCGATATAGAGAGAGGAGCAAAGAAAACCATTAGAACTTAGGATTCATATCATTTATATCCCAACAGTTCCTCGAAGGACTTGAAGTTTTACATCTCTTCAAATGCAAATCCAAAGAGTAGACGGAAAGAAACCGACCTTGAATTCGAAAAACCTCCGGCGAGAATCTATGTGCTTTATTCATCATCTAAATCGGAAGAATAACGTTTTTACAAAAAATTATATACAGTATAGATATACATGGGCGGTGAACGAACGTCACATCTCTGATAGAAGGCTGCTGATCTTCCTCAGCTCCCTGAGCGCGGCCATGGCGGTAGCTTGCCCCTTGCCCCCGAGTATGTTGCTCGACAAGTTCTCGAGCGAGCCGGACTGCCCGAGATCCTGCTGGAAGACGGATTCGAGCACCTGCAACGGAACCAAACAGATAACGTATGTTCACATACTGCAACTTCATTCATATAACATATACCGTAGATCATCATGCGTACCTGGACGTTCTCAAGCATCGACGTTCCGAGATTCTTCAGGTTGCCCAACATGTTTTTCTCCGCGACTTCTGTCTTGCCGACGGGATTTCCAGAAATCTCGGTTTTCTGGGAGCCTTTCTCTGCGTTAGTCTCTGTAGCGTTCTTGCCGAACTTCCAGAACCACTGGAATTTGCTGGGCGGAGCCTTCTTCTCCTTCGAGACTGCTTCGAGGCTCCCTGTCACGTCTGGTTCCGTACCTAGCACGGGTTTGTTCGAGGACAAGGCAGCGCCGGGATCACTGCAAGAGTGGACCACCTTGGACTCCGCAGAACTGCCATAATCATGGTAATCGCTTGCGTGCGAATTCAAGATAGTGCCCTCTTCCTCCAAGTCGTCATGGTCGTTGACCTCGCTGACGGGGCTGCTAGCCGTGGAGATGCACGAGGAGTTCTCCCCCACTGAGCTTGCCACCTCGTCCTTGCACTCGAGGGACTTCTCCGAGATACATTCCACATGTGGGTCGTTGTGATCATCCTTCGCAGGCATTTCTCCAGTTGTTTGCAAGGCTGCATCGCTCGTATCTTGCGCCTTCTTGGATTCGGAATCATTGGCCTCTCTCGACAAGTCCTCCAACAAGTTGCGCTTAACCGCAAGACGGGATTCCTTCTTTGCGGTCATGTTCTTCGCTGGAGATGGATCGGAGTCTGTTCTGAACAAGCCAAACCTCTCGGTATGAAGCCTCTTGATGAAGCCGTTTGAGACCAGTTTCTTCTTCGTCTCCGCAGGCGTAGACACCAGCACTTCCTCATCCTTGTGCATCACTCTCCACTTCTTTTCCCAATAGCTTTCGGGCATAGCGTAGAGCGACGTCTTCGGAGAAGACGACCCCATCGAGAGGCTATGGCTCAACCTCGGTGACTTCGCTTTCTCGTCAGGGACTTGTGATGGAGATCTCGGTCCGTATGTATCGAAAGCAAGAGCTTGCAACGACTTTGCCTTCCCGATCAGCTTCTTCACATCGATGTTCTCCGGGAAGTTGAGAAGCTTTTGGAGGCAGGAGGTCGCGTGCTCGGTCGCCAGAAGAGCCGAACGTAGATGGAGGATCATCGCCACCGCCACCGCGGAGATGAATGCTCCTCGACAAGAAGAGAGGACCTTGTAATGCTGATGCACGTCGTTCTCGAGTTGAGACATGGTGTTGGGACATGAGAACACCTCGTCCCAGACGAGCAGAAGATCCTTGAGAGAGAACTCCCTTCCGAACAAGACCCGTAGCCACCGCATCGCGAAGTAATGCGGTTCGACTCCAAGCTCGACCAGGTGAGCGTGGAGAGACGAGTCGACAATGGATAGCAGATGGTACAAAGCGGAAGCAGCTTCGATCACCGGAGGTAGAATGGTACTAGATCCGATGGGCGGAGATGGCGAAAAGAAATCCGCCATCACGACAATGCCGTGGCTTCCGTTCATCAATGCATCAAACATACAGTACGCGTCATGTTCCATGAATCTATCCGACAGGAGTACACCCAACTCCCCTTCCGCTCCGTAGGCGTCGCTCAGTAGAATTATATTCCTCGTCTCAGGATCAAGCTCATCCAGGCTGCTGGCTCTAGTCGCCATCCCCGGCACACCCTCACTTGAGTCGTTCCAATCGGTCTTTTTCGTGAATCTGTAATTCGACGTCATGTCGCTCTCGGGGAAGCACGCGTCGTCGAACTCATCGGTGAAGTGATCCTCGTGCTTCTTTCTGACCTCCGAATGGCGGAGGATGTCGACATGGAGCACATACAGCAAAGGAGCCAGTAGCTCGTGCATTCCTGTCAGCAAACACCACAAAGTGAGTTCCGATTCGGTCGATCCGATCTCAAACAGTTTTAAACAACATGTTTACAAAGATATCGACATGAAGATCCATCAAAACTGTTAGATAATACTTGATAAAAATCATGTTTACAAGCAGATTTCTCGTGTATTTTACTACTGACAGAGAACTGTAAGATTAACAGACTAAATTTCATCCCAAACAGTTAAAAGCAACAGCATTGCGAACACATCGACATGATAAAAACCATATTTTTACCAGATTTCTTGCGCAATTTGCTCCTAACAGGATAAAAAATGTAAGAACACATCGACATGATAAAAACCATATTTTTACCAGATTTCTTGCGCAATTTGCTCCTAACAGGATAAAAAATGTAAGATTAATGGACTAAGTTTCATCTAAATCAGTTCAAAACAATACCATTTCGAATACGCCGACACGCGAAGATCTACTCAAGTGTTCACTGATACCTGATAAAAACCATTCTTTTTCACAGATTTTTCGCATGGTTTACTACTGACAAAAAAACTGTAAGATGCGTTAAAAACATACCAAATTTCTTCTCAACAGTAAAAAACAACGGCTTTATGAAGATATAGACATGAAGATCCATCACAATTGTTCAGTAAAACCTGAAAACACCATGTTTTTACGCAGATTTCTAGCACAATTTACTCCTGACAGAAGAACAAGAACCGTAAGATTAACAGATAAGCTCACCTTGCCGATAACCGTACTCGGGGTGGCGAAGACACCAGACCAACAGCACTCTCCTCAACATGGCCTGGCACGCCGAGCTCTGGAAGTAGCTTCCGTGCTCGGGGTAGAGCCGCGACAGATCCTGATCGAGCTCCCTCTCCAGCTCTGCATTCCGGAAAAACCGACCCCACATACTGTCTGCATAAGTAGAGCAAACTATGTGATTGTGATCACACCATTGTGATATCGAATTACATCCAAAGCAACCACACTGATGCTTCACAGCTGATCTTCGAGAAGAAGAATTTACCGGGGTTTTGCGAGAGCGGGTTGTCCATCGCCGGATCGATCGCCTTGTTTCCGTCCTTGGGGAGATGGGGATCGACGAGCAGCCTGCGCCTCAAGCTTGCATATCTGATAAGATTAGATTGCTCCGCATGATTAAACAAGTTGGCAATCATTAAATGCACGATTAAACAAAAAACCACGATTTTTTTACATGAGAAAACCAATCAATCATATAAAAAAGCATCGCTTTGGGCACAAAAAAAGAGAAAATATATCTGAACTTTACCAACCTCCTGCGGGAATCTGCAGCTCCACGCCGGTAGTCCTCGATCGAGGAAGAAGGGGAGGAGGGTAAGATTCCGAGATGGATTCTCCATTGGACGCTTCTCAGATTCGAGAACCTTAACTCCGGCGACGACTTGGGCCTCGGCGGCAAGGACGGCGCCATCTCCGGTACGGAAAAAGGAGGGATTTTGATCGCGGGAACGGGAGAAGGAATAGATTTCGACGCAATGGGCGGGGAGATCTGCGGAAGTACTGAGGTGGGTGTGGATTTTTTCCTCGGGAAGACGAAGGATTTGGTGGGGGGGATTGGAGATTTTCGTGCTTCGCGGAAGAACAGAGGACGGAGAAGGGGGGAGACGCCCAACTGTTTCCCTCTCTCTTCCTCTATCTTTGTTGTTGTGATTTTGCACTTTTCTTTCCTATTTTTCTAGTTTTTTCCCATTGTTTTATTATAATTTGTTTTTCTTTTACTTTTCTTCTATTGGGTGTGTAGATGACTTGGCTATAATTTTTTTTGTCCTCCTCAATTTATTTGTGGATTAGCTTATATTTTAAATCAAATGCGTTTTTTTCATGGTCATCCTTGCAAAATTCTTCATTTTCGCTTCGAACATATTCATTGCGTTGAAGGTAATGCATAATCACGCAATTTGATGTCAACCCAGGTTGGATGCGCTACCGACCGATCTGACGGAGTAGATCAGATGGTTACATTCCAACCCAGATAGCGATCACTTATCAATTGTCTTCTCAGTTAGAAGTTTCGCCCAATGATATTCTAGTCGTACTCTTCTCAATAGTTCCTTTTGGTGTAAGAGTCGACAAGTTTTTTATGCAAGGGTCGCGGTGTGATTACAGAGACTGTAAAGGGTTATGATGCGATTCGTTGAGATCACAAGGAGTCACGGTGCAAATACCCTTTATTATTTTTATAAGGAGGAGGAGGATACATGTTTTGTTTGCTTGGAGGGCTTTTCTTGGCTTGTGGAGAAAAAGTTGGCATGTCCTTTTCTGCATAGCAAACTTTGACAATCACACATATGCTTTTACTTAATCTTTGATATTACTTTTTTAATAGAGGCATGGAAGGAAGTTTCCATGAAATAATTACGGTCTTTGGAAGTACCTCTTAATTGTCAAGAGAAATTCCAAAAAAAAGTGGCACTTTTTCCAATCTAGTTAAACCCTAAACAAGTAACATTTTTTTAATAATTGAAGTTTTCACGTCTTTTTGGGTTGTTTTCAACCGGAGGTATACAAATAAGAAGAAAACAGCCAACGAATCATTTATTCAATGTTTTAAAATTGTGGGCAAATTGCACAAAAGGTCACGATCGTTAAAAGGAAATGGATTTAATACAGTTTAAATTCAGTACTTTGTCAGGAACATTAGTAAAGTTTGGGACTTTATTTAGAAACTGGCACGGGTGAGCTTTCTCTAATTGAGCTTATTAATTGGATTTTATTGACAATTTTCCGCTTTTGATTTTTTAAGACGGTTTTTCAGGAACTAAAATTGACTATTTTTTAGAGTATTAGTTGAGAATTCACTATTGGAAAACTAATTACGGTTTTCGATAGTGTTATATTTTCTTTTCTGTTTACTGTTATTTTTATTCATGTTAATATTGATATAACAAATCAATCGTACGAATGATTTATTTATGATATTTCTATTCTATGTATTTTTTGACGCATATCTTGTTTTATATTATATTGGATTCCAAAACAACACATGCGATAGGTGATCGATCACAGTTATATCACTAGTGTTCTGATATTTGATTTTTTGGTATGAAAGAATATTCTCTAATATAAGGGAAGCATTTAAGAATGATCCTCTATTGCATATATTAAGGTTTAGGAATATTCTCAACTTCACAGAAAGTATCATTTTTCTTCTCTTTCCAGGAAATAATGGGATGTTACACGCACATATACATACATACATATACACATACATACATATATACATACATACATACATACATACGTATGTATGTATGTGTATATGTACACACACATGTGTGTGTGTGGATGTGTGTGTGTGTGTATGTATGGGGGAATGAGGTTGCTCCTTGGGAGTAGCCAATGGGTTGCTGCCACCTCATTTTTCTTCCATTTTTTATTTTTTAGAAAATAAAAATATGCATTTTCATCACTATATCCCCCTATCCCCTCCTAATATGTCATTCAAATTTCGTCAGAAACATAGACTCTTATGCCCTCCATCTAAAACATGTAATTTTATCTTAGAATTGATGTAATCGGCCTGTTTTGGATGGAGGGCATATAAGTCACTGTTTCTGACAAAATTTGAATGACATATCAAGAGGATAAAGGGATGAAACTACATATTTTTATTTTTTTAAAAAAAAATAAAAAACAGGGGAAAATGAGGCGGGAGCAGGTCGTTGCATACTTTCAGGAAGCAACCCTATTTTTCCCTATATATATATATTTAAAAAAAATGGTACATTTCTTTTTAATTTTAGTGAAAAGAAGTGGAAAAACTTTAAAAAGTAAGGGTATTTTTGGCTTGTTATAGAACATGATTGAGTGGAAGGCATTGGAAGTGGAGGTGGTGAAGTTAAAAGGTGAAGATGCTTGCACGGTTGGTCCACTTCCATCATCATCATCTTCCTTCTCATCTCAAACGCTAATAATTAATATGATTTTTTACACTTGTGCTCCTTCTTGATTATGAAATTATAGTCATACCATTACCTTTTCCGCAATATCGCTTGTGTCCTTTTACTATCGGGCAATATTCACACTAAATCCCTTCTATTCTAAGGGCATTGGTGTGTGTTTGTGAATGATCCTATGAGAGCCCAAGCCCGTGAGAGCCTGAAAGCATGCATTTTGGACCACATGATCCAACCAGAAGAGAGAAAACAGAATCATGTGGTCCAAAATGCATGTTCTCATGCTCTCACATTTTTTTGCTCTCATAGGATCACTCCTCTCTCTCTCTCTCTCTCTATATATATATATATATATGAGTGATCCTATGAGAGCAAAAAGTTGTGAGAGCATGAGAGGACTGATTCTGGACCACATGATTATGTTTTCTCTCTCATGGTCTTCTCTCTCCTGGGTGAATCATGTGGTCCAGAATCACCCATCTCATGCTCTCACAACTTTTTGCTCTCGTAGGATCACTCATATATATATATATATATATTATGGGAATATATTCTTCATAGGTTAAAGTAAGATATTACTTTTATCATAGACATCTGGCTTTCCAATCAGCTAGCTTACTCTCCATCTTCTCCAACAAAAGTGATTATCGAGGTAGGATGTTGTCATAGATCACTTAATCATACCCATCGTTATTGCACTAGCCTCATCCGCGGCTTTCTCCAAATCGAAAGGAACATAAGCAGGCTTTGACTATTTAGTTCCGCATTAACGTTGACATCATGCTAACCTCACCCCGTCTCTCAGCTTCAATGAAGAAAACAATATCATCAACATATTGCAAAAAAGGAATGGAGATCCTGACGTTCGTGTAACATCTGAAGCAACCTATCATAAATGTCACATGAGTAGCCATTAAGCGGAGGTACATGTATACTAGATCTCTTTATCTTCGATTTCATTCCCCATATGCTAGAGAGATAAATCGAAGAAAAGCCTACTTTCGATCTAGACTTTCCCTTCATTGAAGATCGAGGAGTTCCCTAAACTGAATTCATCTCATCCTTAGAAAGGCGTGTCGGTACTACTACTGGCGATCGAGTCACTCGCACTTCAAGGCAAGGAGCAGACGATGAGCAAAAACAATGACAATCAATGGTTGGCCTTTTCGAGTAGAGAAGTTTATCAAAGTACTTTTGTAAATACGATAACTACAAGGGTATTCGTGTAATATCGTAAGTTTACATGGATATTTATGTAAAAACATCATATAAAAGGAACACTTGTACATGGATAATTTTATATAGGATATAATAAGTATGCTTAAGTTTGTTGTGTTGAACTTCCATCCAAATAATAAGTATGCTTAAGTTTGTTGTGTTGATTTCATCATAATATTTAGTTTCTATCCATTCGTCCATCCTAATATTTATGGTAATTAAGAGTCCTAATCAAACTCAAACTCCAAGTAATGACAATGTGAAGTTAAGTAATTATGGTGGAATCAATCCTTATGTATTTAGTTGAAATTTTTAACGTTTTAAGTTGGATTTAATCTACCGTTTGATTGGACGCAAAAATAACAATAATTTATTATCCACCATTTATCTCTGCCAGATAATTTATTATTTTTTTCTAGAATTGCGTGCCATGTTAAAGTTGTGTTTTTTTTTCAAAACAATTACGTGATTAGTATTTAAGTAAGTACGCATAAATATTACGAAATTAAGAATCTTGATATAATAAGTATAGTTTTTAATGTCTTTTTATTAATACATACAATATATATTAGCTATAAATGTTTACATACTAGTTCCAAGAAAAAGGCGCAAAATGCTTATTTTTCCACTTTAAAACAAGGTATACAATATCATTTATCTATATTCATCACATTTATTGTGAATATTTACATTAATAATTATGCAAAATTTCAGATGATTACACCTAAAGTTACTAACAAAATGATCGTATAGCCACGATTTTTTTAAACCTCTTTTTAATCCTGATTACACTATCCTTTCTTAAAAATATAACAATTACGTTATTCGCGTTTTAAAATTTGGAATTAGCGACAAAAGTCACATATGTTGTCAACTGTACATATAACAATATTTATCTATTGCTATTTTTCGAATGTTGTTGCTAATCACCACTTAGATTTTAGTTTTAAATCTGACGATGATTAATTAATATTTTGAAAAATAGCAACGAATATGTGTTTCTATACGAACCGTCTTTGATAGTATAGTAGCGAATATGGCATTTAATTATCACTAATTTCATATTTAAAAAACACTGAAAAATCTTATCATTAAATAATTTTTATGGCTTTTATCACTCATACCCCTATGAGATATTACAATATGAGTTATGTCCCTTCCTTTTTTGGAATATCAGTTGTGCCCCTATCTTCTTGGGTTTTATCATTTGTGCCTCACATGTTAGTTGTTGTCCATTTCCATCTCAAACAAACACTAACTTTTGAACATTGTGGTACTTTCTAATCAATAAGGAGGGTAGATTTGTCATTTTCTTATAATCCTTTTCTCCATCCTCTTACTCTCCCTCCCCCTCCTCCTCCTCCTCCTTTTCCGACATCCTCCTCCCCAACCAGGCCCCATCCAATCCTTCCTCCTCTCCCGACCCTTCTCCACACCCTCCCCCCATCCCTGTCCCTCCTTTTTCCCACCCCCTCTACCCTTCTGGCCACTCCAACCCCTTCTCCACAACCCATGCTTCTCCTCCGTCCCTCCTCCTCCCTCGCCTGCTCCTCCCCAACCCCTCCTCCCCAACACTGCCCCTTCCAGCACCCCCTCCTCAGTCACTCCACCCCTCCTCCACATCCCCATGCTCCTCCTCCACTGCCCCCTCCTCCTTAGACGTCGCCCCCATGCTCCTCCACCTATATCCTTTGCTCATCTCTTCCTCCTCACCACTCGTCGAAAAATCACCTCACAGACCTCTGACTCTCCTCTCCCACCCCTCTCCGATCTCCACAACTCCAATTTGCTCCAAGAACAAATCAATGCTGCAGTTTTCGCTTCTCCCAATCCTCACCACCTTCCTCCTTGTGAAAATCTGATCCCAACCCAAGTGGTGTGAACCTCCAGCTGTGGCGAGGTTCTTCTAATATTCTTGCATAGGAATGGCTTTAGCTAAATCGATTGGAGCTTCTCATGGATGGAGAAGTGTGTTGAACACTCCTTGGGGAACTTGATGATGAATATGTGGATTTAAAGAGATCCGATTGATAAAGTTGGTCTGCTCCAGAATGTTGAAATCCTGTACAGGTGGATTTTGGGCATTTCTTGCATGACAGACTTGAGATAGGGGTTTCAGCTGATGCTCCAAATGATGTGTTGCTGCTCTAGGTTCTGGAACTGCAATGAGGGCTTGATTGATACAACGAAGATAGGAGCAAAGGATGTGTGGGATGGCGGCGGAGGAGGAAGAGGCTGGATGACATGGGGAGGAGGAGGATTGAGGGAGGAGACGTGTTTGGACAATTATGCCCTCTTAACCGTGCCATGATTTGAAAAAAAACCATGGTTAAATTCAACTCATTTACAGATAAAATAACAGAAGAGCACAAGTGATAGAACGAAAAGAAGTCAGAGGTACAATTGATATTCCAAAAGAAGGAAGAGGTATGATCGATATTGCAATATCTTAAAGGGGCACAAGTGATAAAAACCTAAAATTTTAATCGTTGATGATTCATTGACAGATTTTAAAGAAAAAAGCATCACTATAAACTCTATTTTGTTGTAGTGCAATCTCAAAGCTTATGGTTAGCCGCTGAGACTCAGCTTAGGTATACCTGTATGTATGCATATATAGAGTATATGTATGTATGTATAGAGTGGTGATCCTGTGAGATGGGATTCTGTGAGATGGTGAGATGAGCAATCACAACCACCCATTTTACCATCATTCATGGCATGAAACCTTGGGGGATTTAGTAGAATAATGAGTGAAACGTGTATTTCAAATTTTGTGTAAAAAAAACCCCTAACATGTCCATCTAGAGGGGGGTCGATTTCAGCAATTCTAAGACCGTTAAAATTTGACAGTTTTGATGGAGGGGATAAAAGTATCGAATTAAGTTGAATTTGGAATAGCATCATAATGGTATATAGTGATCTAAAATCCCCCAGGTTTCATGACGTTGTTGAGATAATGCCTATATTTAGATAATTTAATTTTTATTTTATCTTTTGTAATCTTCTATTTATCTTTTCCTTTTTTTGTACTTTATCCATTGGGTTTTTCTCCTATATAAGAGAACCCTTGGATCCTTTTTTTATCAAAGTTTATCCCTTTTACATGGTATCAGAGCCAACTTCCTATCCCTAATCTATCCCTAATGCCACGTCAACGCACACGCCTCTTCTGAGATAGGCGGCGGCCCTCCTCGCCTGGAGGTTCTCGCTGCGACGAAGTTGGCCCCTGCCATCGGCGGCGCGCCTCGTCTGCGCATCGCACTCAGGCCCCCGTCGCCTTCAGGTCCTTGGTCTCCGATGTCCCCATACGCCTGCGCCCCACACGTGCCATGCCCTTTGCGCGTGTGCCCAAGGTGACTCCCAACGTCTCCCCGACTTCGCCCTGCCTGCGCCGCGCCTAGCAATCTCAGTTTATCTCTGATCTCGGCTCTCTGCACGCCTCTCGGCCTCGCCTGCGCATCCCTCTCCCATCGCGCGTCTTCGCGAATCCAGTTGCCTGTGTGCGACATCAGCCCTCCTGTGCGTGCCCTCCTGCACGAGAACCCCGCGTGCCCTTTGCACAGGCAAAGCCCCCCTCAGGCGAATCTCCAGTAGTCCCCACGTTCCCTAGTCCAAACGGAAGGCAAGCTCTTGACCCGACTTCCAGATCTCCAGGGCGTCTGCGCCCCTGACCCAACTTCTAGGGTATCTGTGCGACTAGGCGACTAGGCCCTTTGCGCGGCCATCAGGATCTCTACGTAATCAGAACCTCTCCACACGCCCTGGTGTAGCTGCGACCAGGCCCCTCCCGTCCTCCTCCAAGCATATCTACAAGTAGTTATGAGATCGGATTTCTACCGCAGAAGGTAATTTTTGAATCTCTAAGTTACAATTTTGGGCAAGAGACAAAAATTAATAAAGATGGTTGCATAAGTCTACACGACCAACCATTCCCCCTATCGAGGAGGCCTATAGCCGTCTCACCCGGCTCATCATCCCGTCGACAACCACGTCTTTGCACTCCTCAACTATGGCCGCTTCTCGTGGTCGAGGCAGGGCAATCCAGTCCAGAGGACGTACACATCAAGGAAGAGGCGGTAGACGTTATCGTGAACCCTGCACCTACTGCCGCAAGCCTGGACATGCAGAGGATATATGCTATCAAAAGCATGGATATCCTGTTTCTGGTCGAGCAGCAGAACAGATTGTATCTGCAGAGACTTCAGCTCCCCAGGCCGATCCTCTCCTGGATGATATTGTCTCTCGTATTCGGAAAATGATGACTCCTAGTACGGACACCACCACAGATACCACTACAGCAGCCAAAGCCTCTTCAAGCTCCTCAGGTATCACCTATGCCTTTACTGGTAGTACGAATACAGACATGACAGAATGGATTATGGACTCGGGTGCTTCTCACCACTTGTATGGAGACAGAACACAACTGCAGTCCTACAGGGCTATACCACCCGCTAGATGGGTCGTCATTGCTAATGGTGACCACTTACCTATTACAAGACAAGGGGAGGTGCAGTTGACACCGTCCATGCGTCTGAAAAATGTTTTATATGCTCCCGCGTCTCAAATGAATCTACTTTCTATTTGTCAGATCACTAAGGATCTGCACTGTCGTGCCATCTTTGACCCTTCATCTCTTGTGTTTCAAGACATACTCACGGGCAGGGTGATTGGAAGTGGCCGTGAGCAGCGGGGACTCTACAGACTGGTCCAACCTCCTCATGCTAGTGTTTCTATTATACCTACTGGACATGTGTCTCCTTACTTGTGGCACCTTAGGTTTGGACATCTTCCTCTACAAAAATTACGTCATGTTTTCCCTCAGATTTCTATGAGATCCTCCTTTCAATGTGAAGCATGCCAACTTGGGAAGCATCACCATTCATCTTTTCCATCCCGTCAGAGTCGGAGCAGTTCTCAACTATTTGAGCTACTTCATTGAGACATTTGGGGTCCTAGTCGTGTTCCTGATCTTCAAGGACACCGTTTTTATCTTATAGCAGTCAATGATTTTTCTAGATTTTCTTGGGTCTTCTTATTGAAGAATAAGTATGAGGCTGGATCTACTATCAAGTATTTTATTAATGAAGTAAAGAATATTTTTTCTGCTAATGTCAAGTACATTCGTTCTGACAATGCCTTGGAATTATGTACCTTACATCTTTCCGAGTTCATTAGATCCTGTGGCATTGTTCACCAGACCTCATGTGTCTACACTTCCCAACAGAACATTGTTGCCGAGCGCAAACACCGTCACTTACTTGATGTAATAAGAACATTGTTGATATAGAGCCGTGCTCCTCATTCTTACTGGGATGATGCTGTCCTTACTGCTTGCTATCTGGTAAATCGTATGCCATCATCTGTGTTAGGAGAGAAGATTCCTTACTCGATTGCGTTTCCAGAGAAGAATCTCTTCTCTCTCACACCTCGTATGTTTGGATCTGTTGCATTTGTTCATGATGTCTCTCCAGGGCGTGACAAGCTCTCTCCTAGAGTTGTCAAGTGTGTATTTGTCGGCTATTCTCGTACCCAAAAGGGTATCGCTGTTTTGTTCCACTAAGCCAAAAATATTTGTTAGTGCTGACGTTACGTTCTTTGAGTCGGTCATGTATTTTTCTCCTACAGGTGACAGACTTACTCCATCTGACTATGATAATGAGATATACATGCTACCACCTCCTACAGTTGGTTCTTCACCTTCACCATGTCCTCCTCCACCGCCACCACCTCCTCCTCCACCACCACCACCTCCTCCGTCACCACCACCTCCATTGGTCCAGTTCTTACCTCACGTTGTTCCTCACAGACCTCGCTCTGTTCACAGGCCTTGCCCATCATCCAGCACGCCTCAGGTATGTAATGAGCATATTATTTCTACTGATGGCGCTACTGAGTTAACTGTACAACAAGAGGAGCAAGCACCCTCTCAAGAGGGAAATATACAGGCCCAAGACGTAGCAGATGATCTTGACGTACTGATTGCTCTGCGAAAGAAGAAACGGGCGTGTGCTACTTACCCTCTTGCAGCCCAAATTTCTTTGAGCAGGTTGTCAGAGGATTTCAGGAGATTTACGCTAGCACTATCAACCGTACAGATACCACAAACATATCAGGAGGCTCTCAAAGATAGTCAGTGGAGGTTAGCCACGGAGGAGGAGATGGCTTCGCTACAATCACGTGGTACGTGGAGTCCTGTTTCTGCTCCTGTTGATACATCAGTCGTGGGATGCAAATGGGTGTTCACTGTGAAACACCGTGCGGATGGCAGTGTAGATCGCTATAAGGCGAGACTTGTGGCACGAGGATTCACTCAGACATATGGGGTGGACTATCACGATACTTTCTCACCAGTAGCCATACATTCTACTCTACACATTCTCCTTGCTATTGCTGTGACACGAGATTGGCCTCTTTATCAGCTTGATGTGAAGAATGCATTTCTCTATGGTGACCTACAAGAGGAGGTCTACATGCAGCAGCCACCTGGGTTTGCTGCTGAGGGGGAGTGTCAGAAGGTTACCAGGTTGCACAAAGCTATCTATGGCCTCAAGCAAAGTCCAAGAGCATGGTTCCAAAAGCTCTCGGACTTGGTAGAGCAGCATGGGTTTGCGAGATCAACTGTTGATCACTCCTTGTTCATACAAAAGACCCAGAGAGGTATTACAGTCATTCTTGTTTATGTTGATGACATTATTATTATAGGGGATGACGAGCAGGGTATTCAGGATACCAAGGACTTCCTATGTCAACGGTTTGTGACTAAGGATCTTGGACATTTACGTTACTTCCTCGGAATAGAGTTTGCCAGGAATCAACGAGGTCTTGTAATGACTCAGAGAAAATATGTTATAGATCTTCTTTCAGAAAGTGGCATGGCAGATTGTAGACCTGCCACTACTCCGCTTAACCCAAGCATGAAGTTCTATGATGATGATACTGAGGAGGTCGACAAGAGAAGATACAGAGAGCTTGTTGGCTAGCTACTATATGTAACTATTACCAGGCCTGGCATAGCATTTGCAGTTAGTAAAGTGAGTCAGTTCATGGAGCAGCCCAGACAAGCACATATGGATGCAGTCCATATGATTCTGAGATATTTGAAGACTTCACCTGGTACTGGACTTCTTTTCGGCAGAGGCACATCTCTCTCAGTGAAAGCATATGCAGATGCAGACTATGCTGGGTGTCCGAAAGATAGAAAGTCTACATCTGGATTTGCCGTATTCATAGGAAATTCTCTTATTTCATTGAAAAGTAAGAAGCGTACGGTGGTTGCTAGATCAAGTGCTGAGTCAGAATATAGGGCTATGGCACAGGCTAGTACAGAAATGATGTGGGTCAGATCTGTTCTTACTGATCTAACCATAGAAGTACCTCTCTCCATGCATCTCCAGTGTGATAATCAAGCTGCTCTCTTCATTGCAAATAACCTAGCCTTTCATGAAAGGACGAAACACATAGAGGTGGATTGTCACTACACTCGTGACATGATACAAAAGGGTTTTATCACTACTACACATGTCAGCTCTGGAGACCAGACAACAGATATATATACTTACAAAGGCTCAAGCAAGAGGACCTTATCAGAAATGTTGTTCCAAGCCGAGTCTTATTGATATCTACGCTCAAGCTTGAGGGGGGTGTTGAGATAATGCCTATATTTAGATAATTTAATTTTTATTTTATCTTTTGTAATCTTCTATTTATCCTTTCCTTTTTTTTGTACTTTATCCATTGGGTTTTTCTCCTATATAAGAGAACCTCTGGATCCTTTTTTATCAAAGTTTATCCCTTTTACAGACGTGGATGTTGGTAAAATAGGTGGTTGAGATTACCCATCTCACCATCTCAAAGAATCTCCATCTCACAGGATCGACACTCTGTATGTATATACCTAAGTACATATTTGTGTGTAGAAGAGATAGGGCAAGTTGGAGACAAAGATGAGAGGGCACCAAGGTGGTGATGGAGATGTGTGATGCATATATACAATGGCATCCACAATTAAATAATGGCATTGGATCCTCTCCTCCTTAAATATTTGTATGCATGCCCATTGTTACATCACCAAACATGAGGCTTCCGCACATTTAATCATTCAAATCTTACCTAATATATATGCCATAGAAGAATTATTGATACCGACTAAAAGACAACCAATATCAATTAATTTATCACTTTATTTTGCTGGAGATTATCATAGAAATGGTCGGTTGGAATTGGATACTAATTGTCATGAGATCTCTACATGCTGGCGATATGAATCGCCACATAAATGTGGTCGGTCTTAATAGTTATGAGATTTATTATTTAAAATCTGACGTGGAAAGTAAATGGGACGGTCAGAATTCAGAAACGTCATCCAAGTGGAGATAAGGTCGCTGATAAGGCGATGACTCCTTTGATGGTCGTCCGAATTTCCACCGAAGGTATCCGTAATCTTTGTTTGTTTTATTGTAAGATAAGAATATAGTTTGTTTACAACGATGCACAATAAAATATTACGAATATAAGTGAGGAAAGTTATAACACGCAAACCTTCAAACATAATTTCGCGAGTTGTAAGTGGTGGAGATTACTACTTGACAACTTGAGGTTAAAGCATCTTGGGTGGTGGTCGTCAAGGGATTTAATTGGACCCGAACTTAACAAGTTGACAGTGTCAATTTTCCTCGATAACGAACCGTAGATCTAAGTACGGAACGTTACACCTTATATAGATATAGTTCATGATGTTGGAACTTGATCTTTCCTATCAAAGTCTGGTGTCCACCGAGGTGTTAACCGGTGTGGAGGATGAGTCGGCTTTCCGTCTCCATGCCTTGTAGGTTTTTATTGGTAGAAAGTAAGGGTTGATGGAATTCGAACCCTGATCCTTTTGAAGTATGAGTAACTGTGTAACGTCCCGAGCCTAGGTCCCCGTTATCGACGAAAACTGACCCTGACAACTTGTTGGGTTCGGGCCCAAATGAACACGTTGACAACCACCCAAAATGCTTAAGCACAAGTTGTCAAGTAGTAATCTCCATCACTTATATATCACACCCACACTTTGTGAATTTTATTTATGGTACTATGTTTGAATTGGGGTGTTACACACTGCTTCTACCATCATACCATTGGAATAGTTCCACGCTTTCTTGTTACCCATCAAATCAAAGGCCGTGCAAAGTTCCAAAGGAATGGCGTCCATTAACAGTTCATGACAAAAAAATACGAGGATTGACACTAATCACGAAAGCTACATTTTTTCTCCCTTAATGATTATATTCGTATCATGTTTAGGGTGGGTCCTGTTAATTAAATTTAATTAATTGATTAGGCCTACCAAATATACGCCTAATCTCGACCACCGACACCGACCATTTCAGATCTTCTCATGCAATTAATATTCATCTCTATGATTTTGTAGTTAGATGTTTGATTGCTATTTCGGAGTCGATTTATATATTTTACTAAAAAGGTAATTATCACTTTAATCGAAATTAACAAAATCTCGTCTAAAAAAAGATTTTTATATCAAAGGTCATCCGCTAAGAAATGATGAAAAGAAAATTCTTTAAGAAGTTGAAAAGAAAATTCTTTAAGAAGTTACTATTTGATTGTTATGAATTTAACATCGAAACGTATGGTAACGAATATTCAAATTATTTGTTTATCACGTTCAGAATTTAGACTTCATAGTACTCGAATTTATATGTATCTATTATTTTTCTTCAATATTAAATTTTAATTATTATTATTACTTCGATTTTGATGAATACATAAAGAGATTTTACACCATGGACCCTGAAAACTCTGTAAATTACATTCCAATCATGTATTCTTCATGATTATCATCTAAACTCTGCAAACTCTTACACTACAAACCTTGACGGACTATGTAGTTAACTCATGGAAGGATCGTGGTGTAACAATTAGCAAATTTTAATGGTTTATGTGATAATTATAAAGAATATGTGACCAAGAAGGTAATTTACAATGTTTTTAGGATCTGTGGTGTAAATATACCTTAAAGAAATTCATTTATTTAAGGGATATTTACACCCATAACCCTGAGTAATATGGTAATTACCCCAGGAACCCTGCGTAATAGCGAATTATACTAAAACCTCTGAGTAATGCTTAACGATTACGTACGTAACACTCCGTTACGCTGGGACGTTAGGGGTAACCACGGTTGGGTTACCACCTACCACGACCGAGTTACGAGGTGGAGATCAAATGGTTGGGATTTGTTGCCGCCACGTGTATGGTGTAGATGGAAGCGGAAGTCGAATCAATGAATAGTGCCTGGGTGATGAGGTGGATGTTTTTGCCCTCGTCCCACCCGCCCTCGACATCCTCAACGATCGTTCCCGTCTTCGGATCATCGTCTTCGTCATCTTCTCCAAGTCGCGAAAGAAGAAGAGCCCCCCACCGATCGCCGACGACACACTTCCTCCTACACCAAGCAACCAGAAGCAACTCGAAAGGCAACGGTATGTCCTCCCCCATCGTCTTCGCCTCTGAAATTCTTCTTAAAATCCAACTGAGTAGATGAAAAAGAAACCTGCATGTACCTTAGGACATGGGTTGGTTCGAAGGCCGCGATGGGGTCCTTAGCATTTGCTCCGGTATGGGGGATACTTCAAGAAGGTGCGAGGTCGTGGTGGCAATAGGTACTTGCTGGGACAACAAGTCGTCATAGGGACAAACCCATATTACATGTGTTGGTTCGACATTTTGGATGACATCGCAGAAGTTGTTCCATGGCAACCAAAGGATTCCTTACGGATGAGCTACAAAATTCCTAATTCCCATCCATCCATGTATGAAACTATCTCATGGTGTAAAATGTTTCTGGCCTACTCGCTTATTATTTAGGTATACGAACTGTACTCGCATTTTGTCTTCGTTAGGTATGCGAAGTTATCTGATGAGAAGTAGATGATGGAAATGTTTCACTTGCACCAAGATGGGACGCAAGTTGAGTTGGTGGTGGAGTTTGATCAAAATGCAGAACCACTTGATGCCGAGGAAGCGGATGCGAATGCAGGTCAAGATCCAACTCCCACGTCCTCAGGGACTGATGTGAATGAGGCAGTGGAGGCTTTGCAGGAGTTGGGATCGGTTACGCATGAATCCTTGGAGTCACTTCATTGCATTGCTTCTACCGAATGTGCGCAAGGGGATGGAGTGGAGGGATTTAATCTGAAGTCATGGATTTGGAGGATGAAGTTGTGCAAATGGACATTGACCCGAATGAGGCAGTGGAGATGGATGATGTTCCCCTATTTGGAGAGCCAGTGGATTCACTTGGGGATGAATCAAGAGAGGAGGAATCAAGGGCACCCATCAGTCCCAATGCCATGGAGGCACAGATGTTGAGTTCTCAGCATTCGCGTATAATGAGATCGAAGAGAGTGTTGCGCTCTCAAACCCTATGTATCGATGTAAGCGAATCAGAAGATTCTGATTTTGTTGTTGATAGCTCAAGTACCAGTGATGATGATCTCAGCGGTCTTGAGTCTGAGAATAGCTACCACTATCTCTTAGATTCAGATTTAGAGGATGTTGAGGACTTCGAAGGTAGAATATCCACCAACGACATGGAGATTCCGGACATTGCAGTTGGATCCGAGTTCGATGGACACGATGAATTTAAACATGCATTAAGAACTTATTGTATGAGGTATGAATTTGATGTGAGATTTATAAAGAGTGAGGCAGTACGGGTGACAGCCATATGCATGGGAGAAGATTGTAAATGGCGAATCCATGCTTCTAGACTCCAAGATAGCATGTGATTCCGAGTCAGGACTCTACATGGCGAGCACAATTGTTCCTCTGTCAGTAGGATTGTCAATTCATTGGCTTCACAAGAGTGGATTGCCAAGTGCATTGATCCATGGATCAAGGACAACCCAGAAATGACTGTCAACGCCATATCTCGACGACTAGCCGAGCAATTCCAAGTACGTTTACCTTACATGAGGATATGGAGGGGAAGGAGGATTGTCCTAGATAAGATCCGAGGAAAAGTTGAGGAGTCATATGAGAGATGACCATCTCTCATTTATGAACTGAAGAATCGTAATCCTTCAAGTGTAATTCACTACGAAACTGAGAAGGACGATTCATTTCTACGTGTTTTCATATCGTTGAAAGCACAAAGGGAAGGTTTTATTCAAGGATGTAGACCTTTCATAGGTCTAGATGGGTGCCACCTGAAGGGGAAATACCTAGGAACACTACTCTCAGCGACAGATTTAGATGGATGCAATGCATTATTCCATGTGGCTTTTGCAGTTGTAGAAAGCGAATCCAATGTCACGTGGAATTGGTTCATAACTCATTTGAACCATGCTATCGAGTTTGGCAATGGTGCTGGGCTGACTTTCATATCAGATGCACAGAAGGGTCTCGAGTTGGCGGTGAAGACCCTATTCCCCCAAGCAGAGCACAGGACATGCATGAGACACCTGTATAAAAACTTCAAGAAGAAATTCCCTGACGAAGAATTAGAGATTATGGTTTGGTCTGCTGCAAGGGCGTTCGATAACAAGCACTATACTCACTGGATATCTGAGATTCAAAAACATAGCATGGGTGCATACCAGTGGTTGGCAAATGTACAGGAGAAGTGGAGCCATCATCAATTTGGTGACTCGACGAAGTGTGCCATTATGTCACAAATAATTTGAGTGAATCATTCAACGCATGGATATCACCAGCGCGAAATATGCCCATTTGTGAGCTTATTGATTGGATAAGGCAAAAGTTGATGATAACGATGGATGAGAGACTTCGACGGTCGAAGAATTGGGAAGAAAAAGTTGTACCATCAGCCTTGTCTTACGTGAGAGGCATCACAAGGGACTTGAAGGGCTTCATTGTTAGAAGAGCTGATGACAGCAATGTGGAAGTAGAAACTCCTTACGGGAGGCATGCTTTGAACCTTCTAGCCCGCGAATGCTCGTGTAGAAGATGGCAACTGTGTGGGCTTCCATGCACACATGCAGCAGCCGCGTTGGGAACCATCAGAGGAGTGCGGTGGGAGAACTACGTCGTTGATTACTACAAAGTTGATCGTTATAAGAAAGACTACACTTGTGCATGAATAGCACCTATGCCCGACAAGACGCAGTGGTTGGCGGTCAATCTGCCATTCAAGGTGCAACCGCCTCACACCACAAGGCCACCAGGACGTCCGCGAAAGAATCGCATTCGGCCAAGGGACGAGAATGATGGCAAATCAAGGCATAAATGCAGCAGGTGTAGCAAGTTCGGGCACCAAGCCTGCACCTGCAAAGAACCACTCAATGCACCATCGTCTCTCGTACGAGCTAACCAAGAGATACCACTAGGCCCCTCAACGCAAGCTTCAACAAGCACTCAAAATTCATTGGCCAACAGAAGGTATTAATTTCGATGGTGTTCTATTCTATCTACATTAGATCTTTATTTGTGAAATATCGTCAACCTAAAACATGTGTATTTTCGTAGTGGAATTGGGTGCAGGACAAGAGGTTCTTGGACAAGAAGAAGAAGGGGCGAAGGCCTACAAAGAAGGGGGCGTGGACGAAAAAGAACAAGAAATTTCGAAGCATTTCCAGATGGACCTCCACTTTCGATGGATCCATAGGTACATCACTTCTCATCAATCATCACTAAATCTTTGTTGTGACAATGTTCAATGTAATTGTTATTTCTCATTGCAGGGAAAGTGCAGAAAGGGGAAATGGAAGCTTTTTTGGAGACTTTTTGAGCGCATGGATCTACATGGACAAGAGAAGCTCAGCTAATACAGAATTTGGGATGTGAACTTCTGGATGGGTGCTTTTTTTTGATGCACAAGAAACTTCTTATATGTATATTTTTTGGATGGGGCAATCCTTTAAGTATTATGTGTTAGATTGGCTGCCTGTCGGTTTTTGTATATTTAGACGAACAATCGCCATGTTGTCATGTATACATGAGATTTCTTTTTTGTGGAGAAATATTATTTGAAACATGGCTATGAATAGCAAACATATCGATATTGCTTTCAGCCATATCAATATTGCTGAAAGCTTCTTCAATACTAGCTTAACATTCGCATCTGTTGATGGAGGCTTCTTCATAGATCCGAAAGATTGTGGTTCTTTACTACATGATTCATCCATCCAACAAAAGAAATCGCAAGTCTTGAAGGCGCATGTGTAGAATCGTGCTCCTTTGCTCCATGGTTTGGTGGAGGTCTTCAAAACAGCCTCGACGCCGCAAACGCAACGCATACTAGATGATGATTCAAAGGAACGCGACCACATTTTCTGCAATTATCGTAGACATCTTCAAACAATAACTTCTAGATACAAAAAATTGACTTCTTGCAACATAACGAAAAATAAAATTTTCGCACCTTCTGTTGTGGATTTACCAGCAACCTTCCTCAAAAATACTATTTCTATGGGGCCTCTACAACTCATTTTATAGGTTTTTGCATGGGAGATGAGACACCCAACAGATCTATTTCTAGTCGTTGGAGCCCCTCAAAGCTGAGGGCATTTTCGTCCATCAATTAACGGTCGTCCAACAAAAAGAAACGTCTACTAACACAGGGTTATGCTATGCAAGAGTTAAGCATTACTCGTGGGTTTTAGTGTAATTCGCTATTACGCAGGGTTCCTGGGGTAATTACCGTATTACTCAGGGTTATGGGTGTAAATATCCCTTTATTTAATTAGAAAAAGGAAGTCAAAGGTAAATACATATACATCAAATATATCATAAAAAAACATCTATATTTTTTTTAATTTGCTTGAAGGGCCAAAAATATAGTGTGATGTGGATAGAATCGATGGATCATGTTTTTGTTATGAGGTTTGGGACATTGGCAATATTTTGGAAATTATTTGCACACCTTAGTGGATGTCGTTTGTTGACCGAACTTTTGATGCCGATTCCCAATTGGATTCCTTGAGATTGGAAATTTGGACTGCATTCATTCGGCATTATTGACTTCTTATTTTGTTTGTTTGCTTGCTTTCCACCAATCTTTACGAAACACTTATTTTCATTGGAATCACACATATATGTGAAGGAAATAAAAGGAAAATAAATGGGTCAGGTACTCTGAACCGTTCGATCGTGACCCGTCCCGACCCGGTATTATAGAGTCATGGGTCGACCCGATTCATTGCAATAGGAACCGAGCTTTAATGGATCTCTTGATTATTTGAATGGGACACGGGTACATGCAGGTACCCATCGAATATACCGACAAATCATGCAACTTTTCATCTAGCATAGACATATTTCAAATGCTTGATCGATAACGTAGGCTCGATTAGGATTTAGGCGAGTATGTAGGAATTTGGTAATATGCTCAAAGGCGGAGGTGTAGGGGTCTATCTATTGGGTGCCCGATCTGAACCTGCTCCATTTAAGGATCCAAAATCCGTCCTATTTACTTTTGGATATGTTTGGATTTTGAATTAACTACTCATACATGTATGTGTCTAGGCTTGAGATTGTCTTGTGGATACCGGAATTCGAACCCGTCCCAAACCCGAATAAAAAATAAATATGAATATAGATGTACGTGTTACATTTTAGTCAAACTAGTTAAATTCATTTCATATCTAATAGTTGTTGATTTACAGGTATAAAAATCTAACTCAATGTGTCGATTTATTCATTTGCAATTAGTTTTTGGTATCTTTAATAAAAAAATTATCAACCCTAAATAGTTAACCACTTAACGTATATAAACATTTAATATTCCCTATGTATTGCACATCTTTATCTATCACAATATTATACGATCTCCCTCTATTTTTTCTATGTGTGAAAATTTTGTCTACATTTATGAATAGCTTAAGATTTTACTATGTTAATTATGTGGATACCCATTGGATGCACTGGTATCCGAGGGGAATCTGAGTACCTGTTAGAAATTACTTGTTTAATAATGGACGAGTATGGGTAGTGATTTTATAAATTGATACAGGTTTGAGAATATTTATATCTGCCTCAAACCCAACCCATTAACATCGTAAGGAGATGTCGAAGGTTGCTCGAAGGATGCATCGACGATTGAAATAAGGATCATTACTCGAAGGAGGAAGAAGGGGCGTTGCTCATAGATTGAGAAGAAAGGTGTGACGCATGATCGGTAAAGATGCTTTAATCCGTATCCAATCCACCACTATATCCATTTTATACCGATTTTGACATGTGTATCTGTACTCGTTTCACAATGGATAAAAATATCACCTTGAATATGTCTAACATATTATCTTTCACCATATTTAGTGTAATTATTATGAAATATATACGTTTAGTATTATTTATATCATATGTAATATCAAATGCATGCATATTTAGGCTAATCTATACAGGACTTTGAATGTTATTCGTGTCCGCTCTGTATGCGTTCTACATCCACATCCATTGGTAAAGATATGGTGACATAGTTTTCCTATCTGTCAATATTCGTATCCACATTCCTATCCATATCTGATCGTCAATATCACTATTGAACGGTTATTGCCTACCAAATTGGAGGGTTAGAAGAAGGGGCGACACAGGGTTCGGCATGGGTCAAGCTTCAAGATCGACCCATGGGTACCCATTGATAATAGAATCAGATCGTCACATATTAAAGAGTATCCGATCAAGCATCTAGGTCGGCTCATTGGTACGCGATCTGGAATACTTGGTTGGATATCCAAAATGCTTTAGATGATATCCATATGACCAACTAACCATGCACACCCCTCGGTCGATGAGTTCATGAATCTGATCTTTACAATTTACCGTGCTCCTACTTTCTTGAGCACCCCTCGTGTTAGTTTTGCCATTAGTGAGATAAATCAAACCATGATCTATACCAGAAATATACCATTGAACCAGCTCATGGGGCGGGCTTGGGCAAAGAAATTTCATGATTGGCCCAAGCCTGACCCGTATTTTGGACAGGTCTAGTTTATACAAATTAAAGTCTGATTTAGTACATTCTCATATATTTGTGAGCCTACTATTAAAAAATGCATACATGCCCCTCTTTTTTCTTTTCAATAAATTTATAGCTCTAAGATAACGTCCATTTGGATGGTAATGGAAGGAAACTAATCCGAGTAGGCTCGATAATTTCAGAGGTACGGAGCGTCCTCTTTGAGATTCGAACTCAGGTCCTTTAAGGTGTAGACACACTACATTACCATCAGACCAGAAGTCCATAGCTATGAAAAAACCCCAATTAATTACCATTAATATTACCTTTTAAAGTTCGGCATTTGGGGATGTATTATTTTGTCTACTAAATAAAATTGGGTGTATTTTTTAGTAGACAAAATTATACCCTATTCGCAAAATAACATAAAGTGGAAATGCTTGAAAAACAATTAAATCGGTAGACTTTATTTATCCATTAATTTTTAATGGGCTATTTGGGCTCATTACTTGAGATGCAATGATTTGGGTCCAAAAGGAAATATTATGTTTTTCTTTAGCCATTGAAAAGGAAGGTTTGTGACATATGACTATCTAAAGTTTTCATAATGAAAAAATATGACACATAATATATATAATATGTTAAATCAATGAAGTTGTTGTCATCTTATTAATTTTATGATTCCACATGTACAATACTTTAATAATGTGAGCACTCACACAACAACAAAATTAACTAAAGGCAATGAATATTTCAACATTCGTTGAATAATATTTGTTAGGTACTTCTTTAAATTCACAACGATTATTGTATCATTGTTATATTTTAGCAACGAATTAAATAACAATGATTATTCGTTGACATGTTCTTCTAATCATTGATAAATTTAACAACGATTTTTACGAAAAATCCAACATATCAATTGTTGTCACATGAAACTTTAGCAATGAATATGACATCCGTTGCTAACTAAAAGAAAGAAAGCTAATTTTACAACAAATAGTATCTATTATTACATATTTAACATCGAAAGATATGGCAACAAATATTCAAATTATTTGTTACCTCAAGTTTCTTATATTGACATTCGAGGAAATTCAAAATGCATCCAAACAAATAATGGATCCGTAATTATCTTTCAAAAACTATGAGATCAGCTAGATTGAATGTTAATTAAGAAGGATAGCCTCTAGGTCTTGAGTTAAGTTGTGGGTCAAACACTTCTAATACTACACCTAATGGTTAATAAATTATTTAGAAAAAAAGAAAGAAAATAGGCTGATTGAAATAAGTTAAAATGATTTTATAAATTTCCTCTGCCTAATAGTATATGAAAATTGAGCTAAATATCTTGAAATAAAAAATACATTCATGTATATTAATATATTAATGTTGTATTCTTGTAAACACGGACACTTGCTTAAGAAACATTATCATAAAAAACCACTAGAAATATGTAAAGAAATTCGAAATTAATAAAGGACAGGATAGAGTGTATGCATGCATTTGTGTGTAGAATGTCCTAGAAATCCAAGTAGGTAGATCCGCAAGGTCTATTTACGACCCTTACGTAGAGGCATTCGGTTCAGGAATAAGCAGAAATAAAGATGGATAATAAGGAGAATAAGAGTTTATTATCTGTTCGACTACAAAGATAGGAGTAAGGAGAATAAGGTGAAATAAGACTAGATAAGGTGGAATAAAGATAGAAACGAATCTGGAATAAGATGAAATAATTGGATGTAGATGGGAATAACTTTACTCTTGGAAACTTTGTCAGATAGGGAATTAACCCCTTATTCCAGTACTTATTCTCCAAATGAACAGGGCCTAACGACCTGATGTTGATAGTCAGAAGACCTTTTTTACAATTCCTCCCTTCCTGAAAGACCTAGCATTATATTGAGTTCTATATGAAGATGAATCCTACGTCACAAAATAAGCAATTTGCTTTCGATACGGTGGCCATTGATCGACGTGGGAGCAGACTGGTGAAAGAGTACTGGGGCTGAGAGATGAATCAGAGCAAAGGGCCATGCGGTCTGCCTAGTTGAATTCTGCCCTTGCCTCTTCCTTCTGATATCTGATAACTCATCTACAACCCCATCGACATTCTCAATCATTTCGTGGCACCATGTTTCCCAACTATTATGATGAGGGGAAGAGGTTAGTGTATGTGCGCGCATGCGTGTGCGTGTGGTTGTGTGTGCACGTGTGCATGTGCATGTGTGTGTATGCCCGTGTATGTGCATGTGTATGTGTAATGCATGTGTGTGTATGCACGTGTATGTGCATGTGTAATGCATGCAAATAAGATAGTTGACTATAGACACGTGAAGAGAATGCATAGAACTCAAAAAAAGTCTATAGTCATCAATAAAAGACATAATAACGTGATAAATGACTATCATTTATTAATTTTATCTAAGAGATCAATCATTTCATGTTCCCAACTCAAACCAAAAACAATCACATTGAAAAGGAAGAAAAGAAAGAAGCCAAAACACAGAGAACCGTCCGATCAAAACCGTCAGATCCGACGGTGAGAGGAAGCTCTGAAGGAAGATGCGACGGAAGATCCCGCACCCGAGCCGGAACCCTCGTCGATGGAGTCCAGCGCGGGCCTCCAGACCCCGGCGATCCCCTTCCCGGCGCGGCGGACCTCGACGGGCGTGGAGGGATCGGCGGCGACGGCGGCGAGGCGGTTGGCGAGGGCGAGGAGGTTGAGGGGGGAGGCACAGTGGTCGTCAGAGACGAAAAGGGATTCCGGCAGGAGGAGGTAGAGGTCGCCAGGTGCGAGGGGGCGATCCAGAGGCAGCGGCGATGGAAAGGCGGATTGGCGGAGGATCTGCGAGTGGGAACAGAGGACGGTGTTGGAGGAGGAGGAGGTGACGTCGCCGGCGGTGACGGTGGCGCCAGCGCCGGCGGTGATGTGCTCGACATGGCCGTTGAGGTGGACAACGCGGATCGCGGAGGGGGAGGAGGGATTTGGGGGAGGGGGTGGAGATGATACCTTCCGGTTTCGCCTGCGGAAGAGGTAGCAATTGCATCCCATTTTTTTCTAGAGAGAGAAAGAGATAGAATAGATGATAGAGATATGGTTGGTATGATGATGATGTGTATTAATTTTGGAAGAAGACTTCATTCAAACAACGGTTCAAAGAAGGAATGATTCAAAGGCATGAGAATGTTGTTCAGATTAAAGATAAAAAAAGCCGTTTTCGCGATACCTGAGAAAGTATGTGCAAGAAGAAGACGCGCGATTTCACCATCGTCAGTCAACCACCGTCCTACACGATATGATTGACTCGATTCATTCAGAAGGATTCTTCTGAAAAATCAACCGCAAGGACTACCGCATCATACGTGAATCAGACGACAGTATCAAATTCTGACAGACCATTACATACGGGAGAGCATTTCCATGGACTTTGTGAGAAAAGAAAAAGCGAGCAAAGGATGCATGGGCAAGCAAGGTAAAAAAATAGCACTATCATTACCAGAATCCGGAATTATTCCAATGTACAATAATGTATCATGAGGTAAAGTTTGCATGGAATCGCTTTCTAATGACACACATTCGGTACAAAACAATGGCTGGAAAGAAATCCACAGGTAAAATAGAGGACAAAAATGATTTACTTCCATCTTTTCTCTCTTTTTTTTACAAAAGAATGAGTTGCGCGTGAAAAATGCATTTGAATCGGAACTACTGGAATTTTGCTGCACGAAGTAGTATTCTGGATGAGAAAGCAAACAGAGCAGGAGCAGCCTTCTACGCCTAGAAGAATAACCTATGAATCCCGCTGGAGTTTGTGCCGCTTCTCGACTGAAAGATGTCACCGAGCTATTTTACTACGCAGCATCCTCTAATTTCTGCTGAGAATCCACGGAGGATAGTGTGATAGCTACGAGGATTGTTCAGCTCAGGTTGATTTGTAATTCATGAGTAGCAGCAGATTCTCGAGCGTTTCCGGGTTGAACTTTCTGGCGAAGAGATAGCAAGGCCTTTGTACGCCATTCCACATGCACGGTCTCCTCTCCTCTACACTCTGCATCGAAGAAGAAAATCCCGTTGCAAATATTCTATAGTAACTGTAAACAAAGCTTTTTTATGCTATCAGATAGAACACCAAAAGCTATGCCTTCGAGGACAACGAAGAATACCTTCTCGTCGCTTGTAACATGGAAGGATTCTTCTATAGACTGTCAAAAGACCAGGATACAAAACTATGATTAGCACACGGGACTTCTTTAAGCTGATGTATAATGTTGAAACCGGTTTCTCAAGGATCTTACTGTTATATTCTTGAAAAGTTCATAGCTAATATCTTTAGCCATGTATGTCTTGGGATGCCACTTTCTCTCGGACCAATCTACGTGCGTTATGGACCAGTTAGCTATTCCGGCAGGATCGACCGTCTGAAAAAAGAATCTGTAAGTTTTGAGTTGTTTTATAAGTAGCCCTATAAATAAGAAGAAACGAGTCGATTTCCCGGTTCGAAATGGCTATATACACTGACATTGAATAGAGTAGGCAGGTAGTGTTCATCTGCATAGCAATTCTTTTGATCTTCCATACCTGGCTGCAAGGGAAAAAAGAAAAAAGCAAACTTTATAAACCCAGTTTTACTAGAGAAGCTTCAAGAATTGATGGGTTTATGCTAACATCTTCAGTCAAAATAGATTTCCACAAGGAAATCTGCACAACATAAGCAAAGGTTTAATAATAGTTTGCAAGAAAGAAAAGTTTTGATCCGAGTGAGTCAACCTTACCTTGCAGAAATTTTTGAACTTGTTGTAGTAAAGGCTGTCAGCCAAGATCAGGAAAGCATGCTGCCGGGTTATCGCGAACCACTGTAAAATTTGCCAGAATTCAAGTCAAATATAAGAATATAAAAAAACTTTTGCACAAACTACTCTGAACAAAAAATGGAAGAGAAACTATTTGAGTAACTTAAAAATTAAGATATTTTGATTGGTTTACGTTAAGAGGAGAATTTATAACCATCACCACGAAAAAATGACTGTAAGAAGCCATCAAACTAAGCACAAATAAAATACAAACTAACACCATGAACCGGGATAATGGAACTAATGAGGGCATATTATGATCATGTTTACTTGAATTTTTAGAAGCCTTCATGGATGACTTCTCGGTCTATGGTGATGATTTTGATGCTTGCCTTTCTAGCAAAGACCATGTGATTTAGCGCTGAGTGGAAGTCAATCTCATATTATCTTGGGAGAAGATTCATTTTATAATGACTCGAGGGATGAATATTGGTCATATCATCTCCAACAGGGGCATGACAGTTGATCCCACCAAGATGGACATCATTACGAAGCTGAATCCACCATCCAATCTGAAGCAATTTCAGTCTTTACCAGGGCATGTTTAGAGGTGGAGAATTTCATAGAATTACATATGCTACAAGAAGATGAAGGGTTTGAACTTCCTATTTGCTACATAAATAACAGTATATACAGAAGGCCAAAAATCGTAGAGGAGGTGATGAACAGATAGGCATTAGAGAGGTAAGCGCGGAAGAACACGGTTTTCTGGGTTGTCATTCAGAATACATTAACAAGTACAAAAATAAGGACAAGAAGCCGAGTGACAGCTCTTTAGATCAACAGATGGACAATCTTGAGAACAATGCTGACAAAAATTCATGACATGCCATGAACTGCGAGATTTCTGGGAAGATATAATTTGGTGAGTAATTCAACTTCATTGTCACGCAGAGAACAGAAAGAACAGATAATAGAAGAGTGGACAAGGTAATGCATGGTTCAATGACAACAAACATCCGATATATGATTCAAATGTCGTGCTTTTATCCGATATAGAAATTATCAGAGACATGAAGTGGGTGGTCAAGGTTGATATAGTCTCTGACAAGATGTGATGCCATGACATCAACTTACATTCAAGGAAATTGGCATTCTGCCACTTGTTCTTGCACAGCATCTAAAGAAAGCTAAAGGAAAAGCAAATTCAGTGTCCAGATCTCATGTTAACAACAAGAGATAGAGTTCCTACAAGATCTGAACAATGATAAATACGGCCATCCACAAATGAACTATGTTATTCATAGTAGTTGACAATACGCAATCTCACTTTTGATAACCAAACATTTAATGAGCTGACCCTGTTTTCAAACTAATCACGCCAAGACAACAATGAAGAGGTCTAGGCATCTACATCATGACAAAGCTTGAAGATTAAAAACAATATTTTAGAGAAAAAAATGTTGCTAGATGAACCCCGACTCTTTGGTTCAAATTTCACTGTTCGTTCTTGTTGGGAGAAAGACAGAAAGATGTTTATTCTTTGGAACCCTAGGCACTCTTATATAGAGGAGAAACCAATGGGTAAACTACATAAGCGAATAGAACATAAAGAACAATAAGGAAACGGTACAGAAACAAAAAAATATTTCTACACTCAAGATGGAGCATAGATGTCGATCATGCTCAGCTTGGATGAACATTTCTTGAACGGTCCTCTGAGCAACACCTTGGTGAAAATATCAGCAGTTTGATCTCCTGAACTGACATGAGTGTTGGAAATCAAGCCCTTCTGGATCATATCTCTTGTATAATGGCAGTCTACTTTAATGTTATTCGTTCTTTCATGAAATGCAGAATTGTTTGCAATAAACTAGGCAGCTTGGTTGTCACATTGTAATTGCATAGGGAGAGAGGTACATCTATATGCAAATCTGCTAGCACTGTTTGAATCCACATCATTTATGTGCTTACTTACGCCATAGCCATATATTCATACTCGATACTTGACCTAGCAACAACAATTTGTTACTTACTCTTTCAAGAAACAAAAGAGCTGCTTATAGGCACAACAACAAAGCCCGAAGTTGACTTCTTATCTTTAGGACACTGCATAATCTACGTCCGCACATGCAGAAAAAGAGAGATTTAATCCTTTTTTAAATAGGATGTCAGGGTTGATCCATAAAGTGATTCACTCTAGAGAAGAATTTAGGTACCATAATATCATATATATATATATCGTCCATGTGTGCATGTCAGGGTTGATCCATAAAGTGATTCACTCAACTCACTGCAAAAAAGATGTCGGGTCTAGTGATAGTAACATACATGAGTTTTCCCACCAGCTCTCTATATCTCCTCCTGTCAACCTCATTTGTATCATCATCATATAATCTCATACTGGGATCCATAGGAGTGGAAGAGGGTCGACACCCACTCATGCATGTCTAAACCAATATATCTGTATTGTACTTCTTTTGATTCATTACAATACCATAAATATTCCTAGCAAACTCCAACCCTAAGAAGTACCTTAGGGTACCAAGATCTTTGGTGACAAATTGTCGACCCAGGAATTCCTTAGCCTTCTTTATCCCCTACACACCATCTCCTGTAACAAGTATATCATCAACATACACCATGATAGCAATTGTCCCACTGGGTGTTCTCTGCACAAATAATAAATGATCTACATTTGACCTTTTAAACTCATGCTTTTCAATCAGATCCGAGAGATTCTGGAACCATGCCCTAGGATTATGCTTAAGACCATATATTGCCTCGTGAAGTCTACAAACCTGCTGACACTCCCCCTCAGCAGCAAAACCCGAAAGTTGTTGCATGTAGACTTTCTCATGAAGATCACCATACAGAAAAGTATTTTTAACATCGAGCTAATATAAAGGTCAATCATGTACCATGGCAACAAAAAGTATGCAGATAATCCACTCCGTAAGTTCGTGTAAATTCTCGTGCCACCAACCTCGCCTTGTAACAATCAAGGCTCCCATCTACATGATGTTTAACAATAAACACCCATTTACAACTGACAACATGTGCTCCATTAGGAGCATTTAAACTCGAGGTACCTCATGACTGGAGAGCAGCCATCTCCTCATCCATGGCTGGATGTCAACGACTATCCTGCAAGGACTCCTGATAATTCCGTGGTATGTCCATGGTGGATAGAGCGATAGCAAACCTTCAAAATTTCTCTATAAGACGGTCAAACGTAACCTGAGAAGCAAGGGGATATGAGGACAACCACGCTTCGGCTTGCAAAGCGCTATAGGAACATCCAGATCATTGGGAATTTCCTCAATATGTAAAATATTCTCCTACATTTGGTCATGCCCAGATACATCGTCAGACCCATCGTTAGAAAGAATATATTCAGAACATACCTTGGTCGTGTTGGATGACGGGCATTGACCGCGAGAGGAAGGAGGCTGACGTGTATATAAGCGTGGTAAGGATGGAACAACAACAATGAGAGATGGGAGAAGTGGTGAAGGTGGCAATGATGACGGGTGTGGCGGAGATGTAGGAGGTGATGGTTGAAGTGTGGTAGGAGGTGGTGGTATAACAGGTACGGATGGAGGTGATGGCATATAAATTTCATCATCTGAATCAGATGAAGTCAACATGTCGCATGTAGGGGAAAATACATTATTGACTCAAAGAATGTACCGTTTGCGCTAGCATAATATTTTATGTTAAGTGGATCATAGCATCTATACCCCTTCTGCGTCTTAGAGTACCCAATGAAAACACACTTGATAGCTTTAGGAGCGAGCTTGTCAAGTCCTGGAGACAACTGGTAAACAAATACCACTAAACCAAAGACACATGAAGTAAGTGAGAATAACTCCTAATCTGGAAACGTCATGGAGAAAAGAATTTTCTCACCTAGAACAGAGGAAGGCATGCGATTCGCAAGATAGCATGTTGTAAGAACATCATCATATCAAAATGAATATGGGGCATGGCTCTGAATAAGAAGCGTCCAATGGATATAAAGCAGATAACGATGCTTTCTCTCAACAACATCATTCTATTGAGAGGTATAGGCACAAGATGTTTGATGAATGATACCACGAGAAACAAAGAATTGCAAGAATGCACGAGTACAAAATTCCAATGCATTATCAATCCTCACAATTTTAACAGAAGAAGAAAAAATATTTTGCACTTCATTTATAAATCATGTAATGATATTCCCAGCCTCAGATTTATTTTTCAACAAAAAAACACATGACAGACATAAGAAGTCATTACTGCGACTAAATAAAACATGTGTCCTTGATGGTCAGGGACACAACCTCGACCCCAAATGTCAATATAAAACAACTCAAAAGGAGAGCTATTGCTCCGACTCTGACTACTGGAAAACACCGAGCGATGGTGCTTGCTCAACTGACATGCCTCACATTCAAAAGAGGAGCGAGGTGAAATTTGAGGAAGAATTTGACGTAGCTTTTGAAGGGGAAGATGACTGAAGCGTATGTCACACGAAAGGTGAAACAGATCATGTGGAATGGGAAGAAAGGCCATCATTTGGAGTCCGAACAAGGCGATGGAGACCTCCCTGCTCACAACCACAACCAATCACCATATCCGTAAGGATATCTTGAAAAATAAGATTTTACTCAAAAAAAATCTTGAAAAATAAGAGACGATGGGTCAAAAATAGCTCTACAATACAAGCCCTTTGTAATTTGACTAATGGACAATAGATTCATAGAAAAATCAGGAGCATACAACACATTCTGTAGGCGCATCAAATGTGTCAAGTTACACCCCACATGTCCAGTGATCAGGGAGTGAGTCCCATCAGCAATGACTATTGTACTCCCTAGAGGGATCTATATGTAGACTGTAAGATGATCTATCTCCACACAAATGGTGTGTAGCCCCAGAATCCAAAATCCATTTTATAATATCATGCCATGACAAGATGTAAAGGCAAAACTACTACCTGAGGTACTGGCACCGACATCGGCAGAGGCAGAAACGTTTGGAGCAGACGAGGAGGCAGTGGAACCTCCTGAAGGCATAATGTCCCTCAATCGAGAAACTAGACCATCATATCTTTGATCTGAAGGAGCAGTAGTAGATGAGTCAGCTTGCTCCGCTACACGAGCTGATGCAGGGAAGCCATGCTTGGAGTAGCATATATCATCTATGTGACCTGGACGATGACAGAATGTACATGACTGACGAATGCGGCCTCCCCTTCCACGAGCATGGCCTCAAATTTCAACGAAATTCGGTCGAATTTCTGTCGAATATCGATATCCAGTCGAAATCGAAATTCGACCGAAAGACCTAAATGACCGAAATATGGGGGTCCTAGTACAAAAAATGACCGAAATTGCAGTCGAAATTCCACTGAAATTCGGTTTTGGTAGATGCTGAAATGGTGACCGAAATCGACATTTAGGGCCTTGCTGACGAGATCCATGACCACGAAACTAAGAACTCCCTCTACCACGGGAGGCTGTCATTGTAGAAGATGATTGGGAAGAGGCTGGTAATGGTATAGAGATCCTGTTAAGCCTGCGAAAGACTTCCTGCATGGGAGGAATAGTAGCATCAGTCAATATCTGTGAGCGAGCAGCCTCATATTGTGGATTGAGTGCCGCTAAAAAACGCCAACTAGTGTGGCATTTTGATCTTCAGAGTGGTTGTAAGCAACATAAGGCTATGGAGCTTCTCAAACATGCCACGCAGAGAAGTGTACAGAGAACGAAGGGGTCATTCATTATGTCTGATAGTGAAGATATCATATTGTATCTGTAGAATCTTCATCTCGTTCTTTGTCTGTGAATATGTAGCAGCAAGGATAACATAGCCTTGGACGTAGGCTGATGTAGGACATCATTGTCAATCTCAACGATTAGTGCCCCTATCAACCATACTTGCACATACGCATCATCTACCTCCCATGAGGCATGAAACCCTATCTTTTTAACCGATTCTTCTTTGGTAAGAATGTATTTCTTACATATGGACTTCATTGGCTCATGAACTGCATGGCCTAGAGCTCATAGTTTGTCCCATCAATCTTGACAATCGACCTTTGAAGGCATCGGTGGTGGGAATATCGATTTTTCTCTCTGACATAATGTCGAATGAAGAAGATTAGGATTTCGTAGACCAATAGATTTTGCCTACACAGACATCTAGGGATTTGATTGCATATGTAAACTTATGCAATCAAGTCCATCCCCACAACTGGACCTCTACGTAAAAGATGAGTAGAGGATCATCGTCGTTTGCCGCTGACAAACTTGGGCAGAGTGGTGCTATTAACCGACTAACGGCGGTGTAGAAAGGATGTCGTCGAAAGAACTAGTGGTTGAATATTCCGCCTGCGAGAAGCGATCAGAGGGAGGTGCAGCAGCCACCGGAGGGCATCCGCTGGAGGGCGGCGACAAGCACTGGAGGGCGGCGAAGAGCGATGGCCAGAGGTGCAGCAGCCGTTGAAGGACGGCTAGGTTTGACGAGCTGCGGGCAGTGGTGGGCGACGAAATAAAGAGGGGGGAATTAGGGTTAGCGTTTCGAGATCTCTTGCTTAGGATCGCTACTCTGATACCATATTGGGAAAAAGAATGAAAGATGTTTATTCTTTGGAACCCTGGGCTTTTTTATATAGAGGAGTGACCTATGGATAAATTACACAAGAGAACAGAACATAAAGAACAATAAGGAATCGGTACAAAAAATAGGAGATATTTTTACAGTTATCATTGGTCGGCTTATTTTTCTCTATTGCCAACTCATGTTCTCGTGAATTTACTAATTTCCTCAATTCTTTTATCTCATGGAGTGATGAATCTTTTGATGAGTATGCACCATTTTCAAAGTTGAGCTTTAGAGTTTGTTATCTGTGGCCATTCCCATTGTAAAGCTTGCTTTGAGTAATTTCTTCCCAAAAATTTTGCACATTCCATATTACAAGAGATCATTAAATCTATATTCCAGGACCGTGAGATACCAGGGTCTTAAGAGCCACCGAGAGACCAGAGTAGGCCACTGAGAGACCAAGAGGAACAGACGAACCATCAAGAGACAGGGAAGAATGAGTGAGAGGGAACGGGGGGAGGAGGGGGAACATGCGAGCCACCGAGAACTGTGGGGAGGAGCGCCACCCGCTAGGGAGGAGGAAGCGGACTGTGCGAGTGAGGCGGAGGCGAGTTAGGTGGGGGAGGTAGTGGGGTTGAAGATTCTCTGGAGGATGTGGTCATGGAAGATCTTGTAGGGGCAGGACCATGGAGCTCGTCGAGAAGGCGCCCTAATTACCAAAGGCTTTAGGCAAAAGGAAAGTATGGTGCTACCAGTGCGGCTATCCCAACCATATATCAAGGAAGTACCCAACAGATCAACAACTTTGTATTAGGTGCAACCGTCCCGGCCATCGACGCAAGGAGTGCAACACTCAAGACCCTGGAACAGGGACGAAGACAGAAAATTCTTCTTGGGGGGGCTAAATTATTTGGGGGTGAAGGGTGGAGGAAAATTATTTAGATATTATTTATCTAATTTATCTTGTTGTTTTAATTGTTAATATTTGGGGAGGGGTTCCTCTGTTGTAATTTGTTACAAAAGACGTGTTGTAACTTTTTTTTTCAAATTTTTTTCTTAAAATCCAACCTTATAGATAGAATATTCGAATAAGTGTTATACATATCCTCCTAATTTCGCTCAAATACAAGATCATTTGCTATTTTATAACAATGATAAAAGTTTGATTATCTTTTAAATGTGACTTAAGTTGCTTAAATATTGATTGAACTTTTAACCACTAAGATAAATTAGGAAATGTCATCAGATTTAAACAAGGTTACAAACATGTGGATACAAACATGTATTTGTATCCATATATGTATATACTAGAAAAATATGTAACCATATCCATTTTAAGATCCTAAAAAATGAAAGAGGTATCCAAATCCATATCCGTATATGCAAAGAAATATAAAAGAAAAATTATTATCTATACCATATATGCTAAAATAAAAACTATATATTCGTGACGGGTTATAAATGGGTATGATGATGGACATATACGGATATACAGTATCCGATTATGCACATCATGTAATATTAACAGTTAATTATTTTAGTTAGATCATATATATATATATATGAGTTTAATGGGGATGCCCCCTTGGGGCAGCCAACATGGCTGCCCCCGCGTCGTTTTCGATATTTTTTTATTTTTTTTGAAAAATATCGCCATGTATATTCATCCCTATATCCCTCCTATATTTCATTCGAATTTTGTCAGAAACAGAGACTCCTACGGCCTCTATCCAGACAATCATTTTTTAACGGTAATAGGATTTTTTAAATCGACACCATCTCGATGGAGGCCGTAGGAGTCTCTGTACGAAATTTGAAGGACATATAGTAGGGATATAAGGATGAATATACATGACGAAATTTTTCAAAAATAAAAATAAAAAAACGTCAAAAACGGCGCGGGGGCAGCTCCATTAAAGTATATATATATATTGATTTTTTTGGGAAAAAAATGGGGCTGCCCCCTTGGGGTTGGGGCAGCCATGTTGGCTGCCCCCGCCCCTTATTTCGTCAAACTTTTTATTTTTTTTGAAAAATATCACCATGTATATTCATCCCTATATTCCTCCTACATGCTATTCGAATTTCGTCAGAAACAGAGACTCCTACGACCTCCATCAAAATGGTGTCGATTTAAAAAATCCTGTTACCGTTAAAAAATGACTGTCTGGATGGAGGCCATACGGGTCTCTGTTTCTGACGAAATTCGAATGGCATATAGGAGAGATATAGGGATGAATATACATGACGATAGTTTCGAAAAAAAATAAAAAAAGTCAGAATAAGGACGGGGGCAGCCATGTTGGCTGCCCCAAGGGAGCAGACACATTGCACTCTTTTTTTGTTGATATATGGGAGGGGCTATTATAACATAACATATAAATTTTAATTATTAAATGGTGTATTTAGATCATATATAATACTATATATTAAACATATATATACAAGGACATAGTCGAGAGCCGGGGGGGCTAAGCCCCCCCCCCCTCTCTCCGTCACTGCCCTGGAAGGTGAAGTTTCGCAAGCAACCGCCAAAGAGGAAGAAAGCCCAGGAGGTGTTGTTAACGCAACACTGTGGCATGGGTTTGTCGGGTATGCTCCAGCGGCTTTCGAAGGTAGCAAAAATGGAACATTCATTGGAGGGATTGTTGGTGGGGGAGGTGATGTGGCGGATCTTAGTAAGCTCGGATTTTGCATTTGCGCTGCCGTAGGTGTCCATGTAGATGCCATGTGGTTGCTGGGAGAAACCATCTGTGTGAGGAGCTTGTCTGTCGCGGGCTCAAAACTGGTCTTCCAAGGTGCGTTGGAGGACGGTCTACCGCTGGAGCTCAAGGATAAGATCAGATGGAGTAGAGAAGGGTGAGGTACTTGGATGGAAGCTCGAAACGCGTCGTTCCCGGATGAAAGGTCAGGGTGAAGGGGTCCCTCTGAGGAGTAGGAAGATCGAGATCTTGAGGGAGGTGTTGAAGTAGGTGAGTGAGGTCTCAGAGATGACGTGCTCAGCTCTGAGTCCTAGGGAAGGGGTGGAGGTGGTGGTGATCCTATGGGGCACCAAGCCACCACCATCGATGACCGCAGTGGTGTCGATTGGAAAAAGAAGGGGGTGACGATATCTCTGGAGTTGTTGGACGAAAAGATTTAAAACGATGGTCCTCGAAATAGAGCCCTCACTCCGACGAAGCAGGCACCTGGTGGAGTTGGTCAGAGGTCAGAGGAAACGGTAGAGGTCTTGAGTGGTGTAAAATCACCGGGATATGAAGCTGGAAAGTGGGTCTCTCAGGCAAAATGAAATCTTCGAGATGTTAAGGCGAAGAGGTGGATTTTTCAAGCAAGGCGAAAGGACCGTCGAGTGTAGTGGAAGCGACACCCACAAACTCCAGTACTTCTGCCCATTCATCCTAAATGTCCTTATGTATGGTTCTTCAAAGGATGTCTCGATGGCAATGCAATCTTTAAACTAAGGCGGTGAAAAGGTTGGACCGGATGGATCTAGAGTGGTGTTGGTGACAGTTCCAACAATTGACTCGGAAGGCCTCTCGTATGGTGTGAAGCATGTCGAGTTGTTTCCGAACCTGAGATGCCCATTTCTCCCGTCGAGCTACGGGGTTGTCATGTCGAATCAATTGGGTGTGGGATCCAAGCCCTTCCTCTGTTCGGATCTCCCTGAAAAGCTTGTCCGTAGGGGCATTGCTCCGGATCTCTCGATGTCTAGGGAGTCGTCGTTGACTCCTCATTGGCTTTCAAGCCTTTTTGCTGCAAATCTTCCCCAAGAGGTGGGAACCGCTCCCTCTACCATGAGCCCTCGAGAACAAGAGTATGTCTCGGCAGAGGGCGCTAATGAAGCTCGCTCGATTTTGGAGACCAGTGGCAGAGGCAATGATGACAGAGGAGCAGCTACGATTGTAGCTTCAAGCTCTGGGAGGACGATGGCATCAAAGCATCGTTGTCCGAAAGGGAAAGGGGCAGTCGCAAGAAAGGGAAAGGAAGGATGTTTGCATGCGAAAGCATCTGATCGAGATGACTCTCGATTTCTCCAAGAAGTTAGATTCTTTTCAAGGAAACTACTCCGTATGGCGGCAAGAGAGCATGCACAATGTGAAAGCGTGCATGTGTTAAGGGAGCACGAAGGGAGCTTCACCGGGGTTGAGGTGGGGAAGGCGCCTCCCACGATCGAAGTGGAGGGAACCGAAGGTGATGGTTGGCCGCCAAATATAAACAACTTGCACGATGTGATGGGGGGATTAGAACAACAATCGTTCGAAAGGGAGGTTGCACAGATTGTGGGAGTAAAGGTGGCGGAGGTTTCCCCCACTATTTCCAGATGAAGATTGTAAATTGGAATGTGGGGGGGTTGGGCCAGTCGAAGATGTGATTGGCAGTTGGTTCATTGTTGGCCGAGTGGAACGCGAACGTGGCATGTTTGCAGGAAACCAAGATCAACTCTTGGGATTCAGTGAACTGGAGCTCCATGTCAAGGCCTCATCTCAATGAATTCAAAGTTGTCTTGGCGAGTGGCAGCTCGAGTGGTATCGTTGTGACCTAGAACAATGATGTTTTTGACTGTTTGGATGAGGTGACGTTGGTACATTCGGCTTTTGTGGCTCTCATTAATAGAAGGGATCACTCCCTTTTCGTGATAACCTCGATGTATGGGGTTGTGGGTCATCACCAAATAAGGCCATGTGGGACGAGCTGAGGGTTATTAGAGCAACGTTCTCGGACACGGATTGGCTCGTAGGCGGGGATTTCAGTGTCACTATTCTTGCAGATGATAGACCAAGTAGCAGAGGGGCACATGACCATGGGTCCAATGCTTTTGCTAATGTGGGCGAGCTGGCTCTAAGGGTGTTGGACGCATCGAACTATAAGTACACTTGGAGGAACTCGTCTTCATGTTTACATATTGATCGATTTCTCGGTTTAGTGAAGGCCCTTGAGCTGTACAATTTGCTGAATGTTACTTATCTGTCTAGACCAAGATCTGATTATATGTCCATGTGTGCTTTAATACTTCCAGTGGGAGACAGGCACCCTCGATATTCAGATTCGAGAGGTGTTGGTTACTTGAGAAGGTTTCCATGACTTGGTCATCCCCTTCTGGATCGGGTTAGAGGTGAAAGGGTCAGCTACGGTGAGGTTGGCATCGAAGATGGCGATGCTTCATATCGATGAGTTTCAAGGACTCTCGCACGGTGCAAGAGCTGAGATGGAGACATGCGCAAGACGAGGTGACAAGGTTGGACCTGCTGGAGGACGCTAGAATTCTGGAGAGGAGCTGTTGAATCGAGGGGGTGCATTTTCCAATTAAAATCGAACCGATTCAGAATGCAGTTCAAACCGTAAAGGTGCACGGAAATGCAAGGATGCATACAGGAGGGCTGAGGCAGCAGCCGGAGGGTGGCTGTCGGGTGGGGGTGCTTGGGCGGGGGGCGGGGGAGGACTAGGGTAGGTATTTAAGGTTTGGTGGGATACGGAAATTCCGATCTAGGATCGCTGCTCCGAACCATGTAGAAGGAAAAGAATGAATTGCATTAATGAGAGATCTTAAGATTTCCTTAAATAGGAGAGGAACATGTTAGGCAACTTATAAGAAGAATATAAAAGAAATAGATAATATGAAAACAATAAGATAACTAATGTTTCAACAATAAGTATGGGTTTCCTTATATGAATTCAAGTGAGAATACAAGATGTTAGAAAACTTGAATGTGGAAGCGTATCAGAAATAAAGAATAATGAACGATGAAGAACACATCATTTTACTTGGAACCCTACTCCCTGAGGAGCGGGATGAAACCACGGGAGAAGGCCTCAAAGGGTCATATATTGCATTGCACTTTCTCAACTGATACAGAGGGTGAGGGGCTTCTTATATAGCCTTCACTGAGTCTCCACATCTCACAACTGGTAGATGTGAGACTAAACAACTGGATGCGGTAAATGGATCCAGGAAAGATTTATTTACCCATCTACATGAGTGACGCATACTCCACCTCCCCCTCAAGCTGGAGCATGCAATGATTAGCTTGGACAAATAGAAAGAAATCACAAACTCACACTAAAAGACACTACGGACAATATCAACTTAATGTAAACACAACTATCGGTTGCTGTCGAGGACATTGTTTCTCATGATGTGCAAGTAAGGAGGAGCAAACGGACTGGAGTAAATGAGGCAAATCCCCTTTTTGGCCTCTCTCCACCTTTTTTTCAAGACACGACCCAAAAACCTCTGCCCAATTGGGCTTACAAAATTTTAACCTCCTTAATTGCAGCTAGACCACCCCCTTTTTATTCGCAGCATTCATTTAAAAAAACCTTTCGCAGGAACCCTTCGAACGAAGGACCACCGTTCCTAGGGATGAGCATTGGGTCGGGTCAGGCCGAGCCCAACCTAGCCTAGCCCGAGCCCGATTTTAATTTACGGGCTTACGGACTAGGCCTAGGCCCATTGAATTTCAAAAATTGCAGCCCAAGCCCAGCCCGCAAGTACATGGGTCGGGCTCGAGTCGGGCCAGCCCGTTATATTAAAAAAAATTAAAACGTGAATATAATACACATTTAATATGTAAATATACAAATTGAATATGTATTTCTTCATAACATGAACATAGTTGATGTCTAAATAGCATAGAATAATGGCAATTTAAGAAGGAAGATCAAATGTGATATTAGAAATCATAAATTACATATGAAAAAAACACCGGGCTTATATACGGGCCTACACTCAGGCCTATATTCGGGCTGGCCCACGGGCTTCGGGCTCGGGCCCAAGCTTGCCCGAACCCAGCCCGAAAATTAGATCGTGCCAAAAATCAAGCCCAAGCCCGCCCATTTATCGTTCGGGCTCGGGCTTTATCGAGTTGGGCACCGGGCTGGGCCAGACCGACCCTACCCAATGCTCATCCTTAGCCGTCCCCCATGGGGTTTCTTCTCTTGTCATCGACACCGAGGATTCAAGGTGAAGAGAGAAGCAGCCAGAGGAGTGTGTGGGAGGCAGTACCGTGAAGGGTGCTTCGTGCACAGAGAAGGTGGGCGGCACCACTTGGAGCAGGTTGATTGATGATGGAGGAGCGCTTGAGAGCCCTAGGTCATCACCTGGATTGGTCGCTAGTTGTTGCTAGAAGCTTCAAGAGCATCTCGCGCCGCCTGAACGAGATCCAAGAGGAGAGGAGGAGCGATGCCTCTGCCTTTGAGAAAAACTACGGCAACAAGCTGGAGAGGTTTTGCTTGGAGGAACCTCTGCCTGGAGGCTATGCCTGAAGTATCGGAACATGGCTTCAAAGCCTGCAACATGGGAGTATCAGAACCTCCAGGAGGAGGCGCCTAGAACTAGGAAGAGAGCGGTGAGCCTCTCTTCCTTCTTCATTTTTTTATACAGCTAGGGCTTCACGGTATAGCTGCATGTGGCTTTGGAGCAGTCGCCTGGGACTGGTGGATGGAGGGTCGCCACCTGAAGATGATCAGAATGACGGTAGAAATCTTTCGGAGAAGAACTAGGGTTCTAGAAATTGAACCATGAACTTGATAATCTCGAATCTCGAACAAAACAAAGAGAAAAACTAAAATCTTCGAGAATTAAACCCGCTCTGATACCATGTTAGAAAACTTGAATGCGGAAGCGTATCAAAAATAAATAATAAGAACGATGAAGAACGCGAGATTTTACATGGAACCCTACTCCCTAAGGAGCGGAATGAAACCGCGGGAGAAGATCAAAGGGCCATATGTTGCATTGCACTTTCTCAACTGATACAGAGGGTGAGGGGCTTTTTATATAGCGCTCACCGAGTCTCCACGTCTCACAACTGATAAATGTGGGATTAAACAACTGGATGTGTAATGGATCCTGGAGAGATCCATATACCCATCTACATGTGAGTGACGCGTACTCAAACACAAGACACACCGAAAATAGACGCAAATAGCCTTAGACAACTTAACTCCAAACTCGATGCATGGCTTGGGCCTTTTCCTTGTTTCTCATTCTAACTTCTATCCGACCAAGTGAAAAAAAAATAAGGCAATGCTAAACTACATGACTAAGCCATTTAATCCATGGATGATGCTGATTGCTGACCCAGCAACACCCAAAGCCATTTCAACCATGTTTTACGATCTTCATAAAAATGAACATGGAAGGATGTCATGTATCTCACTATGCAGACCAGAGATATATTCATATTAAAAGCTCTAGCTGCTCAATTTAACGAGGGACATGATTCATTAATGGTGGAGACAAGTACAGTTTCTATAAAGGACCCTATATGTGATTTTTGGATGTCCGATTTCTTGTTTCGCTGAAAAACATAATTCTTCATTTTATTCAGTATCTGCTGCATGAAGTTCTAAAATACGACTGTCAAAGCATGGATGCCCGATTATTTAGCTATACATTAAGCTTAAGCCAGAGAGAAAACTCATCATCATCATCATCATCATCATCATCATATATATATATATATATATATAACAATAATAAATCATTTCTGGAAATTTCACCTACCTGAGAGCCCTTTCGGAAATCTTTTACATCAACCTCAGGCAACATATGTTCGGAATATCTACCAGAACCATGTGGACCAGGATCCTCAAAGCTGAATACAAACGACACATAAAAATCAGAAACACAGGCTCTCCCAATTAATAAGAATGCTTCCATTTTCTAGCAATATTGAACATGAGCCAAAAAGATATGGTATTCTTTGTAATGTCAGAGGGCAAATTTGTGGGTGCTTACCAATCAATAAAACTTGTATTTGTCCCCATAAGATAGTTGTAGATGTAATTGAAATCATGAAGTGGTATGCAGCTGCAGAAAATTTATTAAAAAAAAGTAAGCACGTAAAATGTGCCACGAAAATGGTTATAAAAAAGAAGCATACCGACATCTGATTGTTACCTGTCTGAAAGCAAAACAAAATGCTGGTTATCAGAGTCCATCAGTGCATTTGCTAAGAGCCGCCTCTCTGCATCAACCATCGAAATAGTTCCCCATTCCACCTGTATAGTGCAGTACTTAACGCGGATGGGCTTATTTAGATTACTAAAATAAACTCTGCATCAACCATAAAATCAGTTCCCTACTCCACTTGTATACGCGCATAACACAGTGTGGATGGGTTTATTTAGATTACTAAGATAAACTATTCATCCCTTTGATTTGACATTTGACAATAAACCATTCATTCTATTAAACCATCTCTCAGTTGTGCACCTAAAAAAGGGCGAATGATTAGTCTACTTATTCATCTCTATTATCTAGTTATCCTGTAATATCTCCAACAATCTGTGAGCAGGGCACATAACTAAACTATCTCATCTTATCAAAGCACCGGACTCTAAAAAGAATAGATACAGTCATCTTCATAATCATCATCTTCTCAGAAAAAAAACTTACAGCCGATCATCATTTGTCCTCTTTCTACAACCATTGTCCAGACATTGTTGTCCACCGAAAATACTATCATCTTCTCCAAAAAATATTTCCTTCTAGCTCCCCATTTTTTATCACATCCCAGCAGACTGACATATAGGCCTGCTTAGGAAGGTATTAACCATTTGACTGTTGATGCCAATTCCTCGCATGTGCATAATCCGATGTCAACAGTTGGCAATGTAGGGACAAATCCAGAATCCAGATAATGCAACCCTTGCAACATAAATTTTCTGGCATTGGATTGAAGAAAATAATCAATTAATAGACAATGTAAAACTCAATAGGAGGCTTGTATATGATCCAAAAGCATGCTCTCGCCATCACTGCACAGTATTATGTCTACCTGTACCCCACACTTGGATCTCGTATATTTTTTCACAAGTGCCAGATCAATTTGCAGTGTCCTGCGACAAACACAAGCTGGCGGGGGGCCATTCAACTTCGAGCCCAATTATGACACATCAAATCATGCTGATATACCACTTGGTATACTCTCCATATCGGCAAACCGCTATTACTGTCACCATCCTTTATCCTATTCTAGAGTCCTGACCACAAGCAGCTTCCCTAGTAACATTATTTTAAATCCAAGCTTCCATGTTCAGTTATAAGATGGTTTTGCCTTCCTCATCCCAATGACACATTGGGTCCTTATATAACCAAGATCATCAAAAATTTCGAATTTCGTTGAAAAAAGAGAACTCAAGGAAGCTTCAATTCCCAGTTCTATCCAACTTACCAAAAATCAGATGCCATATCAAATATAACAAACTATCTTACTAAACAGCAAATAGCCAGGATAGACCCAATTCTACCCCCCACGGCAAAGTAACACACATAAACACTCGGATCAGGTCCTGCAACCGGTGAATACTTCCGTATTACATGTTTACAAAGTACCCACCCTGTTCTACTTAAATATATAAAAAGAGAAGAAAAGAAATCGACCCCCGAATTCAAAGGATGCAAACGAAAATATGTTGTAGTTGATTGGGTTCTTTGGTGGATACAAATACACATGACATGTGGATGACAACCTAGTACACAAGTAACTTTCTCTTCTTCTCCACGAGAATTAATATAAATACGATCAAGAATTTCTTCTAGAGCAAATCTTGCACTTAACAGCAAATATACGGAAACACTCATTTTGGTATCATAACATCAACAGCCAAGGAAGAAAAATCTCCAAGAATCTCTACATACTGGATGTAAAGACTGAACTAAGGTGCTGGCAATGTACAAAGGTCTACCTGTCTGCTTCGAATATGTCTATTGGCGAACGGCGGACTGGTGTGCACAGGTTTTTCTTTTGAAGCGTGCACGTAAACTGAGTATCTCCCCTCGTTTCCCTGTCAACATGGTCGCAAGCATTGCATCAGTGTAAGCGATTTCTGTCCTAAACGAATTGCACATCAGAGACTAGAACCACCTGAAAGAATTTCTCCCAGAGCTTCTCAAAAGGCAGCGTTCCCGGGCTCAAGAACATGAAGGCAATCTTGCTCCTACTCGACTTGACGTGCGGCAACATCATGATCTCCTTCATCATGACCTTAGCATTGAACTCCTCATCCGTCAGCTCCTTCCTATGTGGGCTGATCGGCAGCCAATTTGTCCAGGGATTCTTGCAGACTGTCGACGAGAACAGATAGCAAGCCGAGAAGCTCTTAGGCGGGTAGACGTACGATCCCACGAGCGACACGCAAACCAACAGGAGCAGTACGATTATCCAATTGGGTCGTCTCGGCGCGGTGCGTGGGCGCGACACCGGCAGCACGTCGCCATTGCCGTTCTGCCATTCCTTGTGCGGCTTCATCTGGATATCCACATCAAAGACAGCGACCACCAATGCAGCGAGGGCCCTCCACTACGCGTCCTGGTCCGCAGGAGCATTACATAGAGCTATCTCGGAGCTCCACAGATCAAAGCCAAGTTCGGATCTTTACGAAGAGATTGGCCATAACACGAAAAACCCACAATTTAGAAAACCAAAAGACTGAAAGAGAGCATCACAAAAACAATCAAAAACAAAAAAAAATGGTGTTCCGTATATCAAAGGGGTTGATTGGGAGGATAGAAGTGTATAACAAGGGAAGCAAATAGGGGAGTAACTATGGTGCGAGTATGGTATTATGAAAAAAAGTTCAGATCTGAGCAGCGGACCCATTGAATGGTGTTTAAAACGAGAGATTAGTTTTACCCTTTTGACGAATCGAATCAAAGATGAAAGAAAACGTGATGGTCTCTCTCTCCTTCCTCTAACTCTGCTTCTCGCTCTCTATGTCTATGGAGTCGATCTGCGATGGCTCGCTTCTCTCTATCTCCCTGTGGAAGCGGAAGCGCTGCGTGTGGAGGGGATTTTATGCTCACAGCGAGAGAGGGAGAGATGGGGAGGAGGAAGGAAGCGCTTCTCCGGTCCACCGGGAATCATTATATAGGAAATAAATAATTGTTATTGTGTGTTGTTTTTCTACGTGTTTTTTTTCTTGGGTTTTATCATTTGTTGCCTTAGAATGTTGCCATTTCAGCTATGCCTCTCTCTTTTTGAGAATATCACTTGCATCCTAATTTTTTGTAGTTCTATCACTTGTGCTCCTCTGTTACTATGGTTATCAATAAGTTGAACTTAACTATAATTTAACCAAATCATGGTGTAGTTAAGAGGGGCATATCTGGAAGAAAATTCCCCACCTTCTTTTCACTCTTCCTCCCTTCTCACCATCCAACCCTCGAAGTTATCCTTGCATGTGTTCTCGACGAGCTGGAGTAGCCTCTCGTACCGACGGGGGCTAATGGGGATCTCCTCAAGGCCCATCCGTACGAGCATGCTATTGACAATTAGCATGGCGAACTGCAACGTGACGGTGTGCTGGTTGTGCTCAGCCTGGGACATCACAACCATCTTACAGCCCTCTCGATGAAAGATGTCGAGGAAAGCTTTACAACGGAAGCGACGGTGCGGGGAGTCGTTGACGCAGACCTGGTCATAGAGGAATGGGAGGTCTGATCAGCGAGGCAGGTGCCCTCGAGACCAGACATGGGCTAGGTGCAGAGGATATTAAAGCAGTGGGGGAGGTGTTAGAGGGGCATAGGAGAGGAGTGAGTAGAGGAGGAGGGAGGTGATGAATCTCGAATTCATCATGCTAAAAGTCACATATTAAAACCCCTGTCTTAAATAAACCAATAAAATCACCTTTAATACTCTATTTTTATCATGTACCATATTGTGTATAAATTACCATTAATTTATTGTATTTAATTTCCCTTATTTTTCTGCATCTATTTTATCACTCAAAAACCCCTAAAAATTAGGTAGATAACTTGTCTATAAATCACTAACCCTTAAAAAAATAAAAATATACAAAAAAATCTCAAAACCACAAATTTGGTGTTTTTATCCTCTTGAAAATACCCCCAAAAATAGCTTTTGTACAGATGACCTCTTTTGGCTTTTTGACAACACGAAAGTTGTAGATCTCGTCGAGACGAGCAACTTTCATGTTCTGACTTTTTCCTAATTTTGCCTCTAACTAATTCTTTTGTATTTATCTTTGTATTTATCCTTCGGAATTTTCTGTTTGGGCCACGTGGCACCCTCTGGGCCGTCCACGTGGCCGCCCCTCCTTCCGCCACCTAGCATCCAATCTGGGTCGTTGGATCCTTTTCTTCTCGCTGTATTTGAGCGCTCCATCCCCGCCGCAATTCTCAGCCGTTGGATCTGATCTTCAGATCAGATCTCAACCGCACACTAGCGCCTAAACCACAGCCCTCTGATCGATCTCTCATCCAACGTTCCTCCGCGCGCCACGTCTTCCCTCCTCCACATCCACCCGATTCCTCTGTCACCCTACGGTTGACAAGGCTCCACGTCACCCTTCAAATCTCCACCCTACGATTTTTACCTTCGATCCATCTAAACCACTCATCGTCGCCTCAATCCCAACCGTAGGATCAGATCTCTGGATCTGATCCTCGCCGACCTCTCGCGCTCGCATCCTCGCCGTTGGATCGCTAGATCCAACGGCCAGGAAGTCGTCTTCCACCTTGCGAAACCCCCTCGCCCAGGCATTACACCTCGTCGAACCCCCTCGCCCTTCCTTTTTTAGCCACCGTCCCAGCCACCCATCTCCGCTCGTAACGCCTCCCTCTCGTAGCCCAGACCCCTGCCATCCTCGCGCCACCATTAACCACCCTCAACATCACTCCATCACCATTAAACCCCCGTCCAAAAACGGCCCTCCATCACCGTAACCCCCGACCACCTCCGCCTATTTAAGCCAACCACCGCCACCGACAGCCCTGGTCCACCTTTTTGGGTCTTCACCTAGCTTCCTCCGCCCCTCCGGTGACAGCGGAGGGTCGGAATGTCGAGGCGATAATGGTGTAGGTCTGGTGTCGACCCACGGCGGAGCGTCGCCGTGTCCTGGTGGCTCTGGCCACCACTGAGCACCGGGGATCGGCCGCCCCCGTCGTGCGAAGACCCCTGAGCTCATCAGAGCTCAATCCCATGCCGCTACGTCCAGCAACTCCTTGCTCCGGCGAGGAGACCCTTTTCTTCTCATTTTCCCGAATTTTCCCACCTTCTACGATCATCTTCAACTCCGTCCGACCACCTCTGCACTTTCGCCATCCATCAAACAACCTCGCCGATCACCTTACTCCTCCTCAGAACCTCTCCACTACCGATCCAGTGCCTCTGTCTTTATGGCGGAGGACCCACCTGAGCCGCCGCTTGCTTCACCTCCGATCGGCTCCCAGTTCACCCCATCCCACTCACGCACCTCCTGCTCTTTGCCTCGGCTATACTAATCTTTGCAGGACCTTCAATGGCCGGAGGCGACATCGGAGCTTCTTCAAGCTCTTCTCCTCCGACGACGCTTCTTCGACCCGCAACTCCGATCAGCCTTGGAGCATCGTCGGAGCCCCAACGTCTTCGTGACGTCCCCAGCTAGCTTCTCCGACCATCAAGCGTGTCAGCGATAGGCGGAGGAGCTCCATAGACCTCGCCGGGGCCCCGCCTCCTCCGGTGAGCCGCGGAGGAGGATGAAGTTACAGGCACCGTCCGATCACCAGGATCGGACGGTCACGACGACGACGCGTGGCATCCGAGCCTCTACTCCATGCCCGCAGGCTCGGGTACTACCGAGCCTCGCCCCGAACCTCCAGTTGATGCCATGTGGTCCCGAAGCTGAGCCGTCTCCCGAGCCTGGGTCCTCACGTGCAACGCACGTGAGGCTTGGGTAAATTGCAGGATAGACCCAGAAAGAAATGCTATTTACATTCAGGTCCCCAGGCACGTGCCTCACGTGCGTGCCTGGGTATTTTACAGGGAGCCCCTCAGATTTTTTGGAAATTACAAAAAGGCCCTCGCGCGCATGGAAAAATTACTCAAGGGCCCAGGCGGTTTTTGGTATTTACATTTAGGTCCTTCAAGGGACCTAATTGTAATAGTTATCCTTTTATTTCCTAGCATTTTTATTACAATTATGCCCTTGCACTGTTTTTAGTATAACTTGAGCATCGTAGGTCCAAATTGCATGATTTTAGTGTCGTTTTGATCCTTGTTTTGTCCTCTACATTTTAGCATACTTATTTGTCTTATTTGACACTCTTTTAATTAAAGTGAATTTTCATGTGGAAATGGGACCTTGCTCTACTTGTTTTGCTTTGATCTGATGACCGATTTTTAATGATGTGTTCAAATTGACTCTAATTTCATTCTATATTGCGTTGCTCACATTTTAGGGTATAATTGTAGGTTTTTATTTGGCATACTTGTTCTTTTGCATATTATTCATACATCATCTCATTAACTTGCCTAAAAATATCTAAAAAATGCATACAGCATAGCATTGCTTGGCATTGCCGCATAAATTGCATGAGGACCTGAAATTGAGATTAAATCACTCTGTGCTGCATGAATCAAAATTCAATACTCTAATTAGGCAGCCGTGTCCCTGTGTTCGACCTTGGTACACTTGCCAAGTATAAATATTCCACAGCATTCAAAGTCTGTGGTTTTTGCTGGACCAAATTCGCCTCCTGTACTACGACATAATTCCACACTATTATAAAGGCGAATTTGGCGTTCATCAAATGGCGTCGTTGTCGAGGATACGGCTTTGCTTAATTTTTGAATTTTTTTAAATTATTTCAAAAATTTTTAGGTCCTCATCTCATGCATCATTTCTTTGCATATTATTTGCTGATTTAATTTCTCTGAGATTCTAACTTTTCTCTTTTGTGGCAGGGCCCATGAAAATCGGGGACGCCTGATCGTCATGGAGGCGCGAAGTCGGGAGCTTCCGCTGAAGAGGCCGCAAAAGAAGCCGTGAAGAAATTCTAGGATTTTTATCAGTCAAATTGCATTGCATGTTGTAAAAAAACATTGCATCTGCATATTTATTTTCAGTCTTGCATATTATACTCAATAAAAAATATCCCCCCCATAACTACACACACCTACACTACACATGCACATACTCACCCGCACCCTCCCTGTATATTTCATTCTCTCTCTATCTCTCTCTCTCTGTATATCTATTCTTCACGAACCCCCCCTCCCCCTCACCCTTGTACCATAAACATCCCCCTAACACATTCCTTACTTCGGCTATTTGTAGCCTAAGTATAGGGGGGACCTGCCTATTCATCCCTCCCTTGTTCTGTCCTCTTGTGCTTAGGCCGATTTTGGCCTAAGTATAGGGGGACCCTCCTCCTCAGTTCCGCTATATTACCCTGTACTTGAACCGAGCCTTGGCTTCATGGCACTTGTGCTATGAGGACATAGCAAATTTTAAGTATAGGGGGTATACCGTATATTATTGTATATTACTTTAGCCTTAGCTCGCGTTTTTAAAACTTTTTAAAATTTTATTTTTCGGGCTAGGTTTTTGATAACCTTGGGAACTGAGTAAAAACCTGTAAAAATTAAAAATTGAGGGATTCATTTTTTTACTAAAAACCATAAAAATTTGCAAAAGCCAAAAATTCACTAACCCATGGAGTTGGTGTATTTCTGACACATTCACACTCACGCAAGGCTTAAGGATTTTTGAGGACACTGGATTTCTGTGATCTTGAGAGTCTGAGTTAACATGCCATAGTCATTAGGGTTTTTAAGACTTAAATATCCACACTCCTCTGGTTTGAAAGATTTGAGTGCTACATTGCACTCTTCATCTCTACCTTCAAGAAAATATGATCAGCACAGTCACTTCCACAACTGCATGATTGATGAGCTGAGTTGAGATATCACCTGAGGAACTAGGACCAGAGATTTGAGTTTAGACCCGATCTTATGATATTCGAGGATGGGATAAAGTTAATGAAGGCTTCAGAAAACCTGAGTGTCAGCAAAACCCTAGCCACTATGTGAACAAGATTCATATGCTATCTCTTTGATATTTACCTATGTGCCAGGGTGTGATGAAATTTAAAGGAAGTTGTTGATCAATGTACGCCAATCTCTTGGTAAAAGCAGTGGAGCTAGCCAACAAAAGAAATGAAATGTCAAAGAAAAGCTCTAAATCCAAAGTCAAATTCCAAATGAGCTTTCACCAATGGCGAGCGCTCCCAAACATTTTCAAAGTGTCCACTTGGACCAAGCGCTAATTAGGACCAGGAGTCGGGCTGACACCGAAAAAGGGCTCTGCATCGTAAATGCTACAAGTCTAGGTGTCGAAGGTATCTTAGATACTCAAAAGAGACACACCCCGGTGTATTCCCAGAAAAACAAGTGCAGACGACTCCAACTCTCTTGACGGACACATTGATCAACAAAATAATAATATACATGTGTTGAGTAAAAGGCACTCGAAAGGCCCCTTGTTCCAATGTGAGGGTGAGAAAAATAGACACAATCCCATTACCTCCATCATATGGCCATCCATCTACACTTTCAAGTCTGACAAACTATAGAGACGGTTGACTGAAGCAAGAACAGACTTATTCCCTAGTATTGAGGATTAGGTCTAGAGGAGGATCTTTGGGACTGGAACTTTGAGTGATGCATCGACTCGGCTCTCATGAAATGCAGACACTAAATGTCATATCCTTATTTTATATGTACAAAAAGAGAGTCTGATAATCAGAGAAGTTGGATTCCTTCTGACTAAGGCGTGGATAAATCTGGAATTTTAGGATCACTTAGGTCAAGGGTCTTCGAAAGATCAAGCCTTGTAAAATTCACGCGCACTGTCAGGAATTAATCCTACTCCTTCATTCTTTAGATGCTCGAGGACGAGCATGGTCTAAGTATAGGGGTAGGATGAATCTCGAATTCATCATGCTAAAAGTCACATATTAAAACCCCTGTCTTAAATAAACCAATAAAATCACCTTTAATACTCTATTTTTATCATGTACCATATTGTGTATAAATTACCATTAATTTATTGTATTTAATTTCCCTTCTTTTTCTGCATCTATTTTATCACTCAAAAACCCCTAAAAATTAGGTAGATAACTTGTATATAAATCACTAACCCTTAAAAATAAAAAATACAAAAAAATCTCAAAACCACAAACTTGGTGTTTTTATCCTCTTGAAAATACCCCCAAAAATAGCTTTTGTACAGGTGACCTCTTTTGACTTTTTGACCAACACCAAAGTTGTAGATCTCGTCGAGATGAGCAACTTTCATGTTTTAACTTTTTCCTAAGATTGCCTCTAACTAATTCTTTTGTATTTATCTTTGTATTTATCCTTCGGAATTTTCTGATTGGCCACGTGGCACCCTCTAGGCCGTCCACGTGGCCGCCCCTCCTTCCGCCACCTAGCATCCAATCTTGGCCGTTGGATCCTCTTCTTCTCGCTGCATCTGAGCGCTCCATCCCCGCTGCAATTCTCAACCGTTGGATCTGATCTTCATATCAGATCTCAACCGCACACTAGCGCCTAAACCACAGCCCTCTGATCGATCTCTCATCCAACGTTCCTCCGCGTGCCATGTCTTCCCTCCTCCACAGCCACCCGATTCCTCTATCATCCTACGGTTGACAAGGCTCCACATCATCCTTCAAATCTCCACCCTACGATCTTTACCTTCGATCCATCTAAACCACTCATCGTCGCCTCAATCCCAACCGTAGGATCAGATCTCTGGATCTGATCCTCGCCGACCTCTCGTGCTCGCATCCTCGCCGTTGGATCGCTAGATCCAACGGCCAGGAAGTCGTCTTCCACCTTGCGAAACCCCCTCGCCCAGGCGTTACGCCTCGTCGAACCTCCTCGCCCTTCCTTTTTTAGCCACCGTCCCAGCCACCCACCTCCGCTCGTAACACCTCCCTCTCGCAGCCCAGACCCTCGCCATCCTCGCGCCACCATTAACCACCCTCGCCATCACTCCATCACCATTAAACCCCCGTCCAAAAACGACCCTCCATCACCGTAACCCCCGACCACCTCCGCCTATTTAAGCCAACCACCGCCACCGGCAGCCCTGGTCCACCTTTTTGGATCTTCACCTAGCTTCCTCCGCCCCTCCGGTGACAGCGGAGGGGCGGAATGTCGAGGCGATAATGGTGTAGGTCTGGTGTCGACCCACGGCGGAGCGTCGCCGTGTCCTAGTGGCTCTGGCCACCACTGAGCACCGGGGATCGGTCGCCCCCGTCGTGCGAAGACCCCTGAGCTCATCAGAGCTCAATCCCAGGCCGCTACGTCCGCCAACTCCTTGCTCCGGCGAGGAGACCCTTTTCTTCTCATTTTCCCGAATTTTCCCACCTTCTACGATCATCTTCAACTCAGTCCGACCACCTCTGCACTTTCTCCATCCATCAAACAACCTCGTCGATCACCTTACTCCTCCTCAGAACCTCTCCACTGCCGATCCAGTGCCTCCGTCTTTATGGCGGAGGACCCACCTGAGCCGCCGCTTGCTTCACCTCCGATCGGCTCCCAGTTCACCCCATCCCACTCATGCACCTCCTGCTCTTTACCTCGGCTATACTAATCTTTGCAGGACCTTCAATGGCCGGAGGCGACATCGGAGCATCTTCAAGCTCTTCTCCTCCGACGACGCTTCTTCGACCCGCAGCTCCGATCAGCCTTGGAGCATCGTCGGAGCCCCAATGTCTTCACGACGTCCCTAGCTAGCTTCTCCGACAATCAGGCGTGTCAGCGATAGGCGGAGGAGCTCCATAGACCTCGCCGGGGCCCCGCCTCCTCCGGTGAGCCGCGGAGGAGGATGAAGTTACAGGCACCGTCCAATCACCAGGATCGGACGGTCACGACGACGACGCGTGGCATCCGAGCCTCTGCTCCATGCCCGCAGGCTCGGGTACTACCGAGCCTCGCCCCGAACCTCCAGTTGATGCCACGTGGTCTCGAAGCTGAGCCGTCTCCCGAGCCTGGGTCCTCATGTGCAGCACGTGAGGCTTGGGTAAATTGTAGGATAGACCCAGAAAGAAATGCTATTTACATTCAGGTCCCCAGGTACGTGCCTCACGTGCGTGCCTGGGTATTTTACAGGGATCCCCTCAGATTTTTTGGAAATTACAAAAAGGCCCTCGCGCGCATGGAAAAATTACTCAAGGGCCCAGGCGGTTTTTGGTATTTACATTTAGGTCCTTCCAGGGACCTAAATGTAATAGTTATCCTTTTATTTCCTAGCATTTTTATTACAATTATGCCCTTGCACTGTTTTTAGTATAACTTGAGCATCGTAGGTCCAAATTGCATGATTTTAGTGTCGTTTTGATCCTTGTTTTGTCCTCTACATTTTAGCATACTTATTTGTCTTATTTGACACTCTTTTAATTAAAGTGAATTTTCATGTGGAAATGGGACCTTGCTCTACTTGTTTTGCTTTGATCTGATGACCGATTTTTAATGATGTGTTCAAATTGACTCTAATTTCATTCTATATTGTGTTGCTCACATTTTAGGGTATAATTGTAGGTTTTTATTTGGCATACTTGTTCTTTTGCATATTATTCATACATCATCTCATTAACTTGCCTAAAAATATCTAAAAAATGCATACAGCATAGCATTGCTTGGCATTGCCGCATAAATTGCATGAGGACCTGAAATTGAGATTAAATCACTCTGTGCTGCATGAATCAAAATTCAATACTCTAATTAGGCAGCCGTGTCCCTGTGTTCGACCTTGGTACACTTGCCAAGTATAAATATTCCACAGCATTCAAAGTCTGTGGTTTTTGCTGGACCAAATTCGCCTCCTGTACTACGACATAATTCCACACTATTATAGAGGCGAATTTAGCGTTCATCAGGAGGCTGGAGGTGGGGAGCTGGGTGTGAAGGCACAGAGGTGAAGGAGGAGGGGAGGTCCTCGGGGCAGAGAAGGCGGTGCAGAGGATCTAGGGGAAGCGCAAGGACAGAGGAGGAGCAGGGGAAGAGGCACGGAAGGGGAGGGGTGCTCAGGGAAGATGAGGATATGCGAAGGAGGTGGGGCAAATACAAGGATGGAGGCGGCAGAGGAGGAGCGGGAGCGGAGTGTGAGGCAGAGGGGCAAAGGAGGTGGCACATAGGAGCTGGGGGAGGTGCGAGGGGGGGGGGGGGGAGGGGTGCAGAGGGGGAAGAACATGGGAAGAAACACGGAGGGGGAGGGAGGTGCTTGGGGAAGAGGAGGCAGCATGAAAGGAGCTTTGTGGATGTAGGGGGGAGGGGGGATAGAGGAGGAGCGGGGGCGGAGGGGGAGGCACGGGAGCGGTGGAGGAGAGGAGGTCCTCGGGGCGAAGGAGGCAACGTGGAGGAGCTGAGTGAGGCACGTGCGAGGGGGATCTTAGGGCGGAGGCGACGGCGTAGGGATAGGTGGAGGAGCTGGGGGCAGGGGGAGGACGTGGTGGAGGAGGAGCAAGGGGGCTGGGGAGGAGAAAGAGAAATGGAGGAAGATGAAGAAGAAAGGGGAGTACGAAGAGGATAGGATGACTTTCCAACCATCTTTTTTAAATTTAATTCCCCTTGTTTCCCTTAACTGAACATCCGTTCGCGTTGGGTTTGGATGATCACTAACATGAGCGGTACAAAGTGATAGAATTGCAAGAAGTCGAGGGCACAAGTGATATTCCTAAAAAGGATGGGGCATAACTGAAATTGCAATATCTCAAAGGGCACAACTAATACAAACTTGTTTTCTTTGGTTTAATTAGTTCTATTGATGAATATTTTTACAAAGAGATCCCTGATTTTAGATTCTTGTGCTAGAAAGGGATTTTTTTTACATATTGACCTTTTGTAATCATCTGTGATTACATGATGACTCCTAAAATCTCGATAATTCTACGTTGTGATTCTTGTGGTTAACTTCCATCCTTGTTGATGTTAATTAATATCGAATGTGTTTGAAAAGCTCCAATTTCTTCGCTCGAAGCATATTGCTTTCTTGTCACATCTGCGTTGCAACATCACTTTCTTAATGCATGAAGGTTGGCTTTCCTTTCATTGTTCCTCTTATATGTGTCTCATACATAGACCTAATCAGTGGGTTGGGGACTCTCTCACCAACCTGCTCATGGGTTGAACTTGAGCTAAGAGATTTCATGAATGGGTCAGCCCGAGAAAGGTCTTCTCTTTGACCCTCCCGTCAAATGGGAGGACAATGGACATGTGCCACAAAATCCAATCCGTCCCACACATATAAAAATATGGGTTTAAAAATTATAGTTTAGATACACTAGTATGACATACTTCAAGTTTTTGTTTTACATTATCAATAAAAATTTTTATCTCAAGAACCCTATAAACTTTGTAAATTATCTTCTCGACCTTTGAAATATCGATATTCCTCCCTCGCCCCCGTAAACTTGCTCTGTATTACTCTAGAGACCATGTTGTTACTTTCACTTTTTACTTGAGTGAATAAGATGAGTTAATCTAACCATAGGTGCATTGGATGGTGGATCGTCCACCTCCCCATATCCTTCTTCCCATTCCTCCTCCATTCGTCTTCTTCTCCCTCCTCTTTTTATTTTCTCTCTCTTCATCACATCTCCATCCATCCACCAAATCACTATTTTTTTTTCTATTTTCGCATATAAACCATGTCTTTCCGATCATGAAAATGATTTAAAAAATAAGAAGAATTCTTGAACCGATTGATCAAATATTTATTATTGCTAAATAAAACATTTCAATGAGGAGGAGGAGGCGATGGAGGGGACAGGGGCGGGGACGAAGGAACAAGGGAGGGGGAAGGGGGGTGATGTAGGGGCGGTGTGGGGGAGGTAGAGCGACGTAAGAGAAGATGGAGGTTCTGGGAAGAGACGGAGGGGATCAGGAGGGGATCTGGGCAGAGGTCGGTGGGATGGGGAGGGAGGTCAAGGAGGAGGTCGGAGGGGAGGCCTGGGCGGGCAGAGGCAGAGGGGATGAGAGGGGATTTGGACGGAGGTTGGTGTGAGGGGAGGGGAGGTTAGGGAGGAGGTCATAAGGGAGGCCTAGGTGGGCGAAGGCAGAGGGGGGAGGGAGGATCTGGGCGGAGGTCAGATGAGGATGCGTCCAGAGTCAAAACGAGCGGAGGAGAGGGGGCGGAGGACCTCGAAGCTGCTCGCACTGCTCGTGTTTTTCAGACCATGAGGTCGAGCTGGTGGACCTTAGAGTGGACCCAATCGACGAGGGAGGATGTGGAGGAGATGGAGCAGAGGAGGTGGCCGGAGTCACATCAGACTGAGGAGAGGTGGAGGGAGGACAAGCGGTGGAGGGAGAGGAGGTGGCGATCGAGGTTAGATTGGGGTGGCGGATGGGAGGAGGGGATGTCGTCAAGGAGGCGGGGGAGGAGGGGGAAGCATTCATTATAATTTTGATAAACAAATGAGTATTATGGAAAAGAAATTCATGAAATCCGAAAGGGTCGATGGATGAATATCGATATTTCAAAGGTCGAGAAGGTCATTTACAAAGTTTACCGGGTCCCTGGGGTAAAAATCCCTTTATCAATATCACATCGTATTTTATAGTTTACATGTCAAGTAATATCTATCGTGGTTACTTCGATTTACAAAGATTAGATGATGCTAAAAAAGTTAATTATCTCTATAAATGATTAAAAATTAAGAAAAATACTTTACATTCGGTCCATGACCGGTCCGATCCGGCCCGACGTAGACCTAGGTCGGTCTCGGGCCTTGGAGTATGGCCCACTATAAAAGAAAATAAATCGATCTAATACGAATTCGAGCCCATATTAATTGGATTTTTTCACTCGTATCCCTCCAAGTTTTTTCAATAACATTTATGCCCTTAATTTTGTATACAAATACTTCTGTGCCTTTATATGCTTGCCTAAGTCACAGTAGTGCAATTTTATTATTACAATCACGCCCCCATTTAAATTAATAGAAGGATAATTTTTAAAATTTTACAGGAATATAAGGTGCAAGTGTAATTGCAAAAAAGCTAGAAAAATAAGTGTTATTGCAAAAAAAACTCAAAGAACTCAAGTGTAAGAAATCCTAAAAATTTACAAGGCATCTAATTAAATGGATCTTAGACTTAGACTCAAAAGGACGATGCTCGATGTTTATCAACAATAAAAAAACATAGGTGTAAATAGATATATTTCCCAGAAGTCCTCGCATAATTATAAAATAGGTGGAAATACCAAAGCTACTGACAAATTTCTGATTGCAATTATAAAATTCATTGAAAAAAAACTATTAGGCAACAGTTGTATACATGCCACTATAGTTGGTGGCATCTATGCCTTGCAAATTGCTCTAACATAATAGTAAGGAATTTTACACTTACACCTCTTTAAATTTCTGCAAATACTTTTAAGCTTTTAATTTTTTGCAAAATTCACAGTATTTTTCTTCTATCTATTACTATATATTAAGCAGGGGATGCCACCGACAACCTATTAATTTTTGACCCCTACATTCCAGATTTTCCCTTAGATCAATTCTATGCTGACTTATATGTCCAAATATCCCGCCCAACGTCTTCCCACAAATCCGAGTGGTATATTTCGGATTTCTTGATGAAACCCTCACCGTTGTCACCTCCTCGCAGGCCTCCCTCAACCCTTATGCCCTCTCCACGCCCACCAACCCTCTGTCCCCCTCTCCGACAGCCTCCGCTCCCTCCCGCCCACGACATAGCCCGCAAGCATCACCACCATGACCAAGGAGATCATGTGTGTCTTCGCTGACTTCGATGCCACCACAGCCGCAACCAACTCCTCTCCTCCCCCCATCCCACTCGCCCTCCGCCTTCCGGTCCCTCTCGCTACATCAACACCCAGCAACCCATCTGGTCTGACTCCGAGGATACACACGACTTCCTCGACGGCCTCATCGGCAGCATTCACGGCATCAACGATGCCCAAATCCTCGCCGCGCAACTCCTCACCAACTACGACGTGCTCCCGTGGGGCACCGTCTCCGTTTTCCGAGACATCTCCTGCCGCATGGTACTGGCCAAGTACTCCAGGGAGTGCGTCTTCACCGATCGAGGTCCCCTTTGAAGACGATGCACATGCCGACGTTGTCATGCTTAAAACGGTGTTGTACTCCGGGGCCTTTGCTTGATCCGATGGCGAAGGATGGGTATACAGTGAGCATCGTATTAAGAAAGTGACAACAGCATTAGACATAAATTTGGATAATATCCTTTCAACGGCATCGGGGAGAGGAATGAAGCTTACTGCTGTTGGTTTAGCCTTAAGGTAGCAAAAGGGTAATGGACTTTATATTTTTTTCTTGGATTAGTTCTCTACCTTTCATTTACAACCGTATAGTCTTCCATTTGTAGCATGTTTTTTTAAATAATTTTAGCATTTAACATAATATTGCGGTAAAGGTAGCTTGCTGATTTCACGGCATGTGAGGATCTGCTCTAGGACATTATGAAGTTGATGCTATTCTCTTCTCCTGCTTTATTTTATGTTGATTAAGGTAGAGAAAATGTTAGATGTACTTTTATAAACCAGAGGATAAATCAATCCATAGTAGTCACCCCTACGAAAATTAGTTGTGTTGAGGTCTTTTTAAAGGGTTTAGAGGAAGTGGTCGTGATTACCTCCTGAGCGGGTTGAGTTTGTAGATCGATCAAGGTGGACAATCACGACCTTCCACTTAGGAGGATTTTGTTGCTTGGAGATCATTTCTCATCAAATCATTTGAGTGTTTTCAAGGGCCACAGACCATATGAATAGACCCTGCACACACTCCCTATAAAGTACACACACACATCCCTGTACACGGACGCACATCACATAGTTTGTGAATGATCAAGAACCTCTTCAGGGTCAATATTTCCTTTTGGATATCAAATAATAAGGTAAAGGTTAGGAACCAAGGTCTATAGAGTAGGTATTGTTTTTATTGCAAATAACCATTTTATACAAAAGTAGGTATATTTTTAAATTTGTTCTTTGCCAACATCAACTTGATGAGTGCTGCTCGAGATGGTGCGGGTGGCAGAGGAGATATGCAGAGGAGGGCAGCAATAGATCTGCGTGCATATAGAGCAAGAGTTGTATCTTCTTGCCTACAACACAAGGGCTATATTTGATGATGACCATCACCTCGATTTTTTTAAAGATAACTTTCCCGTGCTTTAGCACGGGGTGCCTACTAGTTATTACATGGACGGAAGGGCAATACTACGGATTTTGTAAGAATATATGGGTACATGTGCTATTGCAAAAAAGGTAAGGGCGCAATTATATTTGCAGAAACTTCGAAGGGCGCAAGCGTAAAAATCCCTAATAGTCATATGATGTGGTCTCATACGAGGACCGTCATTGGCTGACGTTGATATGTTCCAATCCCTATGGCAGCCAGAAAAGAATATGAATACCCATAAAAAAAGAATATGAATATGAAAAATATCATTCCTTCTCAGACGTTTCGTATGCTTCCAATTTGTTGCCATGACTTTGAATGGTTATTGTTAGCTGTTATTGTTATTAATTAATTATTGCAACCACTTATCCATTCCTTATTTATTTCGATTGAGAATCCAGATCCAAATGTGGACCCTACATGTGACCAATTCCAACTATGACAAATGTCATCATGTAGAATAACCCCAACTATCATGTAGATAAAGGCAGGGATAAAATGCATGCATACATACATATATATATATTCGAATATTCGCTTATCCTATTTTAAAAAATGTCGGATACAGATATCCATATTCGAATATTAATCAAATACAGATCAAATATAGATAAGGATTATAAAAATTATCCGGATATGGATACATATATGACATATGGTAATGTCTTGAATATCCAAATCTAGATATTTAAATACCGCATTTAATATTATTTTATATATTAATTAATATAATATAAGTCGTATATAATATATTTATGATATTAATAAAGCACGGACAAAAATTACGAAACTCTACTTTTTTGCTTCCGGTCAAGAAGACGTGTCACCTCGACGCTTTTCCTTTGTCATGATGCAACTCATTTATATTTCATTGTCATTTTCTAAAATCACTATGAATTTTGATAAAAATTGAATTCGTATTCATATGTGGTATTCATTAGATCCATATTCGAATCTCGTGTTTATTGGATCTATATTTGGATTCGCTCTTTATTCAATTCATATTTGGATCGTCTCTTTATTCGATCCGTATTCGGGTTCACTCTTACAGTCTATATTCAGATTCGATAAATATCCGATTCGAATTCGTATCCGTATTTTTAAGGATATGATTTCCTAAATGTATACATGGACCATATCCGTAAACGTATTCATATTCGGTAGAGATGACGCGAATATGAATATGAAAATAAATATATCCGAATTGTGTACGATCCATTTTCATCCACAGATAAAATAATTACCCGAACCCTTTAATATCGAGCTTATTGGTAAAAACATGTAAATTTATAATATTTCGTGGTATTGCATATTTCACTTAACCTCGATTGTAATGAGTTATTTGATGTATTTAATAATAGAGACTATGATTTTTGGGTGGAGCTCACAAGAGGGCTGAAAAGGAGCGCTTTGAAAGAAAAATCCACATAAAAACTTGAAGTCTTTGTGTGTGTGTTGGGGGAGGATCTCAAATGGCGGTTACCCACCCCAAACCCCCTAAGGGCCTGTTTGGTTACTGGGTTGGGTTGGGCTATACCAGTGTATCTCTCCTTCCAACCATCTCAATCCTCCTCACAATTTACTATTCACAAAGGTACCCCAACCCAACCCAATCCAGTTCAACCCAGCAACCAAACATGCCCTAAGAGAATGCACCCTTACCAGAACAACATGTCACATAACTCTTGAAGGGAATACCGCACTCAACGCCCCGTTGCAGTTCCATTTTAAGAAACTGTACAATGATCTGTATCGAATTAGCTATCGTGTTTCTTTGCTTGCTAAAGCGAGAGCATCCTCAAGCATAACCATTTTCTTCTCTATACATCCGTCTAGTATGAGACCAAATACTCCTACTTCAATGAACAACGAAAGAACAAACACGACGAAGCACAACATTCATGGAAGAGGGTAGGACTACAACATGAAACAATGAACAAATCCAAATAAAAAAACTATAGAAGATGAAGTTTCCTAGATATTTTGAACTCGATTGGATGGGCTCCATTCAAAATATATCATTCTAGTATGCTAGGTATAGTTGACATTGATCACGGATTTTTGGGTATTTTCAAAAGCCAATATTTAAAGTTTGGTCCCCACAAGTACAGTTAATTACAACAAGGAATCCTACATAAAGAATACTATGTCTCCATGTTCAAAAAATATGCAATGGCCATATAATATGATGGTATGCTCATATAATATCACGAAGCTAGTAATGTGATGGTAATAATTTACTAAGGTGTTTCTTAGATTGGCGTTTATTATGCCATTTTGATAAGGTTAAGTGTGTCTAATTGTGATGAATTTCTTTATCAACACCTAAATAAAGTTCTTCTCATGTAGTTTCAATTTGAATGGTTAGAATATGACTTTGGACTTTATATACATCTATTTAACCGATATACTAGGATGTTTTGACATGATCAAGTTATAGTATAATGCAATAATTTATGTTTTGTAGCCATGGTTCTAGTATTCAAGAACAAAACACATTGATATGAGATATCATCTCATCAAGGAAAAGAAGACGAAATTTGGTGAAACTTATTACCTCATTAATATTCTAGAAACTAGCGTTTGAGAGTGAGTTCCAACACTATCTAAACCTTTGATTTGATAATAACAATTTATCGCATTTGAGATAAATATTTCCCTATGAAACGATAACAATCATCCATCAATGTAAGTTGTATCATGGGTTTCTTGTCGTCGATTGTGACTGGGTATTACATGGATCCATCTAATTCCTATAAAAAAGAATTTGTATTTATTGTAAGTTATGATACCAATTATGAGTAAGGTAATCCTTCAAATAATGCTCATCTTCATTTTATTACGTCTACATATATTGTGAGACAATTAAATGTTTTTTCCTTTATTCATGTTCCTTGTTATATTAAGAAAGGCAGAATTGCGACTTTTCAACAAGATAGTGGAATTCATTGAAGAATCCATATCCTTTATTTCTAAAAAATATCACTTATACTTGAACTTTAATATCTTAACACCAACTTGTCTCAAAGTTGACTCGGAAGTAAAGCATAAATATTGCATCTATGTTTTCAAAGATGATTCCGATCAAGTTCTTTTCATTTTTCGTATTTTGTATAGTGTTGAATCCATATATTTGATGGAGATCAATTCAAGATGTAATTAGTTGCCAACACTATAGCTTTGAAGTTTTTGGAGAAACATGAGTGTCACAGCAAACACATTATTGCATTCATAGGAGAATGATTCTTTTGTTGTCGACATCAATTAGTTGTGACTGATGAATCTGTGATTCATCACTCTAATTAGCTGAAAATATAGCTTCATCCCAAGTAATTCCATACATTTGGATGTCTATAACTAATATTTAGCACACGAGTACTTGTAAATAATTTTCATAAATTAGCATTTCATTTTACGTCCATATTAACTTGTACATATTAACCTAACACACTTTGATTACTATAAAATTACCTTTATTGTGTATATATCACCAATATTTATCAATAAAAAAACTTTTAAAAAAACTAACTTGTATATATATATATATGAAATAAAGCCAAACCCTAATTCCTTGACAGAAAGCTATAAAAGCTGATATCTCTCACTTACACTGTCCAATTTTACTCTACTCACTTTTGAATTAATGTTCATTCAATCACATATTAATTAAGACAGATACAAAATATCCGGAGTTCATTTCTAAAATTTAGATTTTTGGACCAAACTGTATATTTTATATACATGTATATATTTAACTTATATTGGTTTATTCATTTTTTGTTTATTTATTTCATCTCATTTTCTAATGAACTACATAACAGTAAAAATCTAAAAATGTCAGAAAAGCTTTAAAAAAGGAGAGATCCTGACTTATCCATTTTGACCTATTCTTTTGTAAATAATTGACTTCACTATTTTATTATGATATTTTCTTTATTATAAAAAATCTAAAAAATGAATTATATCCATTTCATTATTTTGCAACATGTTTTAGTTTTTCATGCATTTATTATTTATAGAGAACCAAATAAAAAAACTGAACACAAAAATTGATATTTTATAGACATAAAATATTATCAAAAAATCATATCTTTCATTCCATATTCCATATTTTTTAGTATGCAAAAATTGAGACACCTGATGTCTGGTCTTGGAGGGCATGCATTGTCCGAAAAATCAGATCTGACAATCGTTGTGTCGACCGCTCTCACGACTCTCGGCACCATATCAATGTGAATCAATAAATAATCAACCCAAAACAATATATATACGTAAATAAAAATAAATAGGAGTTAAAATTTATTATAACTCCATAGTAAATGTATATAGAGTAAATAAGACGGAACGTTGAATCATTGAGAATAATAGTGGATATATATAATTAATTATTATTATTATTTTTGTAATTTTTTAGCCTTTCTCTAATTTTTATGTGGGTTTTTAATTACATGTGAATTTTATGGAATTTTTAAGTGTTTATATATTTTTATAATTTTATATTTTTAAATTTTAAGTTGTATCATAGGTCTCTTATCGTCAATTGTGCCTGGGTATTACATGGATCCATCTAATTCCTACAAAAAATTTGTATTTATTGTAAGTGTCATATGAATTATGAGTAAGGTAAGCCTTCCAATATTGCTCATCTTCTTTTTATTACATCTACATATATTGTGAGACACTTAAATGTTTCTTTTCCTCTATTCATGTTCCATGTTATATCAAGAAAGGCAGAATTACGACTTTCAACAATACAATGGAATTCTTGAAGAATCCATAACCTTTATTTCAAAAAAATATCAAATTATACATGCCCTTAATATCTTAAACTCCAACTTGTCTCAAAGTTGACTCGGAAGTAAGGCATAAATATCGCATCTATGTTTGCAAAGATGATTCCGATCAAGTTCTTTTCATTTTCGTATTTTGTATGGTGTTGAATCCACATATTTGGTAGGGGTCAATTCAAAATGCAATTAGTTGCCAACACCATAGCTTCAAAGTTTTTAGAGAAACTCGAGTATGACAACAAACACATTATTGCATTCATCGGAGAATGATCCTTCCATTGTCCACATCAATTAGTTGTGACTGATGAATCGGTTATTCATCACTTTAATTATCTGAAAATATAGCCTTGTCCCAAGTAATTCAGTGTATTTGGATGTCTATAACTAATATTTAGCATACATGCACTTGCAAATAATTTACATAAATTAGCATTTCATTTTACATCCATATTAACTTGTATATATTCACCTAAATTCACCCATTTTTAGTAATTCACACTAACTTTGATTACCATAAACTCACCTTCATTGTCTATTTATCACTAATATTAATCAATGAAAAAGCTTTAAAAAAACTAACTTATATATATGTGAAATAAATCCAAATCCTCGTTACTTGTTAGAAAGTTGTAAAAGATGACATCTCTCACTTACACTTTACAATTTAACTCTACTGACTTTTCAATTAATGTGAATTCAATCATCTACAAATTAAGACCAAATTCAAAAGATTTAGAGTTCATTTATGAAATTTATATTTTTAGACCGAACTGTGTATTGTACACATTTACTGATTATGACTTGTTATTACATGTACATATTTAACTTTTATAGGTTTATTTATTTTTCATTTATTTATTTCATCCCATTTTCTAATGAACTACATACCAATAAAATATAAAAATATTAGAAAAGCTATAAAAAAAGAGAGATCCTGACTTGTCCATTTTGACCTATTCATTTGTAAATAACCGACTTCACTAATTTATTCTGACCTTTTCTTTATCAAAAAATAAAAAATTTCATGTTTCATTTTTTATGCATTTATTGTTTATATAAACCCATATGGGAAATAAAACTTAAATATTGATATTTTATAGATAAAATAATACCAAAAAAATCATATCTTTCGTTCCATATTCCATAATGTTGAGTACGTAAAAATCGAGACACCTAACGTCCGATCTTGGAGGGCATGCATTGTTTGAAAAGTTAGATCCGACAATAGTTGTGTCAGTCACTCTCGCAGCTCTCGGTACCCTATTAATGCGAATCGGTGAATAATCAACCCACAACAATATATACATATATATACAAATAAAAATAAATGTGAGTTTAAATTTATTATAACTCCACAATAAATGATATATGGTAAGTAAGGTGGAGTGTTGAATCATTGAGAATGATAGAGGATAAGTATAATTAATAATTATTAATAATTATTGTACTTTTTAGCCTTTTCTAATTTTTATGTGTGTTTTTAATTACTTATGAATTTTATGGATTTTTAAGAGCTTATATATTTTTATAATTTTAAATCTTTAATTTTTTCTTTTTAGTTTTCCATATTTTTAGTTTCTTTTGGTTTTTAAAATATAAGATATAATTATGAAGATAATATATACCATATAAGTAATATAAGAAATATATAGTATATATAAGGTAATATATTTTAGAATATACATAAATATAATTAAAATATAGAAAATAATTTGTTCTTGTGTTTTAATTTTTTTATCTATTTTTGGAATTTTAACTTGATTTTTGTAACTTTTAGAGATTTTAAATGATTAAAAAGTGCAAAGCATCGATAAAATAACATATCGAATTATTTTGAGGTTTGAAAATAGATAATAGGCTCAAAATTTTCCAAAACTATTTTAATGTATACTATAAATGATAAAGAATATTATAAGATAGAAAATAATATTTTGGGGCTTTAATTAATTTCTGCTGATTTTTATGATGTTTTAGGATTTTATGATTTTTAAGATTTTTATTTGTATTTTGTAGTGATTTTTGAATAGAATTTAGATTATAGAATAATCTAGTTGTTCTATTTTTTGATTTTTAAATTTTGATTCTTTATTCAAGAATAATTCCATTGTTGAATTATACCTAAACATTGAGAATTGAATAATTAAATATGATTTAATTATCATGAATAATGTGATTTGATCATATTATTTGAATGCATGAGAATAATAATCCAATATAATTAACGGTGATTCAATTATTACGGATATGAATAATGTAGATAACACTATCCAATTATTATTATCTATTATAAATGTAAGTAAAATATATTAGAGAGAGACTATTGTGATTTATATTTTGTTGATTAATTATTGATGTGAATTGGATTCACATTAGATGACTAATTGAAAATATAATTTAAATTTCATTTTGGGGTGCAAATGAGATTCACATTCTTTCCAATGGCATGATTGCAGTATTCACAAGATAATTATGATTATTTTTTGTGAAATATTTTACAACAAGTGTTGTTGTAAATCTTGGAGATATTACGAGATAATGAGATCTCATGAGATAATGAGGAGATTTACCTATTCCACTATAAGAGGGTGGATGACCACCAACTTCCATTAGGAGTGTGTGGCCATCTTTCCCTTTTTAGGGATGAGATCAATCTTCTCCTTCTTTATCTCCAAGATTAATTGCTTTGATTTGAAATTAATTTATATCGATTTATAAATATATATTTATTTAAATTAAACTAATTATTATTGTGTTTTTTACAACAACATCATGGCCATTGAAAGAAATAAAAAGAATCCCATCCATGTGCTTTCTCCGCAGATACTTAGATATAAGGATAGGGTTATTGTACGTTCTACGTATAGTGACTTGGATATTGAGATCACATCTCAAATCCAGATTTCATGGACCTCTCATAAATGCGTGATTTAATCTAGGCTGTAAATCTAATCTTCTCATTGCATATGAATCTCATTCATATCAATGTCCAACACTTGGACCATGATCAGATTAGTTCTCTGCTGAGAGGAGTCACTAAAATCCAAACATGTTTGATCACTCCCTCGGAATGGAAGTGTCAATGTTATACAATTGTTTATGATCACATCACCCTCGGATATTCCTAATACCTGTACATCCTGCATATTGGAAGACCTATGATAAACTCGAATATATAGATCAATTTTACACAGACATCTTTAGGGTTTCATCATCAAGTTTCTCATTCTTGGTCATTGGGAGTTGGTATCGATCATATGTTTTCCAAAAGTATATATCATACCTTTAAATTCTTGTCATGCTTTCAAAGAATGATGACCATGCATGGAATTTGATCGGTCCCAACACCTCATGAGTGAGTTCATGTCTTCCGATTCACAAGTGAACCTATATAATCCCTTTGAGAGATCATATTACTCATATGTCCTCATATGCACACCAACTCGCCAATGTATAGACCTTGATCAGACCATCAAACTATTGGTCTACCAAATGTACATACTTAGACATATAATAATACATTTGTCTTCGGTTAGAGGATGTGTGCTTGTATCGTGACAATATACGACGTAGGACTTTTGGTTATCTTGATCTCGTTAAATTAACTCTTAGACCTAACTAATATGGCACCTCTGAATCTCTATTCCCATGCAGAGGGCCTGCATCAAGAGGTCAGTCAGATATCAGTCTAATGAGAAAGGATTGCCATCTCCTACTCAGGTTGGAGATCATTTCTTAACAATCATTTGACGATTCTTGACGAGTCCTCAATCCAACTCCTTAGATATTCGTTCAAGCACCATCCTCTATGATTCAATTCTTGAATAAATAGTTGCATGATTCTTAAGATGGCCATGGTACATAACTAATTGTACAGAGGTACCTTATAGTGCATTCATTCATTTAATCTCAGATATGGAATGAAAAACTCAATAACTTTTATTGACAAATCAAAAAAATACAATAACAACTATTGTATGAATGATTCGTCTCAAGCTCACATCGCTAACAGGGGGCAGCTGTCATGGAGTTGCAAGCATTGATGGTACTTACCAACAGCTCCAGATCATGTCTAGCTTGTCCAAGCTTTTTGTCCTCTGTTCAATCAAAGATAACTTATCTAGATCATGTGTTTGCTTCTCAATAATGTCTATCTTGGACATGTGACAGCTAATGATGACGAGATCTGAGTTCTCACACCTCTCCACATCTTGTGTCCTCCATAATGACATATTTATGGAGGATCTTGGGTTGCCTTTGAAAAGAATGAGAAGATGAGAGTGCAACTTCTCCCTCGACAATTTCCTCAAATATTTTCTATATCGCATCCTCATCTTTGTTGAAATGTGAACCTTTGTAGGTGGCATCAACCAAACGTCGACTTTATCAATGATCCCCCCCAAGGAAATGTTGAACCAAACTAGTCTTTGGGATATCATGATATATCACTTCTCGATTAAGTCGATGAATCGCTCCCAGGACTCATGAATGGACTCTTGTGGTCCTTGGGAGATGCTGGCGATCTTGGACTGCATCAGATTAAGACGACCAAGTGGGTAATACTTGTGCAAGAAAACATACTTCACTTCTTCCTACGTCATCACCACTTTGCCCAAATGGTTTATCCAATACAACACCTTGCCCTGAAGGCTGAAAGGGAAAGTGGCCATCTTAACTACACCCAATGGGATGCTGGCGCAGTGCATGGTGCTGCAGATACATCTAAATTGTTGTATATGGATCTAAGGTTCTTTAGTGGGATTCCCTTGGAAAGTGTGGAAGAGATAAAGTAGTCACGGTTTCAGTTTAAAGTGTCAATGAATCAGAGGAAATTGGATCCACTCAGTGATCCGACCGGCCCTAGGGTTGTAGGTCTTCTTGAGTGTGGGCTTGGGTTGCCCTCTCCTTCCATCTCCCTCGCCTCTGCAAGATCCATCTATAGAGTGATTATCATCATCATTGCCATGTAAATCATCACCCCCTTCGTCTCTCTCTCTCTCCTAACCTTCTCCTCGGATCATTTAACATTTTCTGAAAGGCGGCCTGGGAAAGAGCTTGATAAGTCAACTGCTGTTGTATGGCTTAAATGGAGGCTAAGAGCTGAGTGTTCACATAATTTTGATTTATGCCATGCTATGTATTCTGCTCAGTACTAGGGTGTTGCGGTCCCTTTCCATATCTTGTAGGAACCATCTCAAAATATGATGAGTGATCAGGCTCCAGATTGGATTCTTGATCTGCAATAGGGAAAATGCCCCCGCTCAATCCGTATGCAAACACCGGATGTAGAGAATAATCAGAATTAGGATCAATTTTGAATTTAATTAGTGATGGAGAGGTGCAAGGAGTGAAATTAATCTCCATCCAAAAATTACATAACTCAGAAGAGAGTTTTCCGGGTTTGTAGGAGGTATAAGAAGCGGGGTGTCTTGAGGAGAGTTCACGAAGTCCGAACCCATCACTTGGGAATCACCCCAAATTATTGGAGATGTCAAACCCATGGAATCTATGTGGTGTTAGCGGAGTCCCGACTAAACCATCCAGGAGTCGACATCTTGGAATAAAAGGGGAATAGATGAGGAGAAATGATCATGGGGAAAGACAAGAGGATGCGTGAAGAGATGACAAAAAGCTCAAAGTGAGTGACTCAAAATAGAATGAAAATATAAGGAAAGAATAAGTGCTTAAGTGTGCGGGATTGATCTTTAAATCCTGATCATATCCAAACAAACACAAAGCAAGGATTTCATCAACTCAACACAAATGAATCCGCAAAGGATCAATTATTTTTATCTTTTCAATTTTATAGTTGTTTCAAGCAATCTTGTAACACATCCTTAACTGCTAGCCATATAAGAGTGCGAGTATTACTAGAAAAGTGTCCCAAACTTTTCACTTCCTTTGTATCCTATGATCTACACTTTTGAGGTACTTGATATCGATCCTAGGGGGCTACTTAGTCAAAGAATAAGGGAGGAAGCTGATAATGGAGAATCTAAAACTTCATACTATACCCGCAACTGAACAAGGACCTACTCGAATGCAAGACGATGAGACGGACAACCCTGTGAAGGTGTGTCCTATGCTCAGTGCTTTGAAATAAGTCGGATGATCTATACAAGGTGAGAACACTATCGTTGACGAGGGCCTACACACTCACATACGATAGAAGCATCGGTACTTCATCGGCCTCAAGTGATAATCCAGCAGCCGCAGATCGGCCTTTTAGCTCTTTTCCTTAAGGGCCATGCCTTGCTATGTCTAGAATGTACCTCAATACAATGTGGGCTTTGTGAAACCCAAACAATGATGTCCGCTATGGATTTTAATTAACGTCAAAGTTTATTAGCATTTCCCTTGTTTTAATTTTTGGATTTTTACCTTTTTAAGTATTTTTTTAAGAATAACCACCTAATGATGGGTTTTATTTTAAAACCTAAGTGATCAAAATAGAGGGAGATAACGACAAAGCAATGCAAGGTGACAGTAGGATGTAAATCTCTCTCTTGTATCAAAATGATGAATTCTTATATAAAAGACTTACAATACTTCCTATCTCTCTCCATGCAGGATGCAAGATAAGACTTTTAAACATAATCTATATGCGGTATGCAAAACTGCGAAATCACCCAAAGTACGAATTTCTATTATCGTGAAGCATAATCTGAGTTTAGTCTAGATCCAAACGTTTCAGAGGCTATAGGAGCATGCAAATAGTAGGGATTTAGACTAGCTTACTTGTTCAAGCAATCCTAAAAATATATAGACTCAATACAGAAAACAAATGAAAATAAAGACAGAAAACACAAGTTGTGAGAAACAAAGGAAATAAGATGAAAAATAGGGAGATAAAAGTGCAGAAGGCAATGAAAATGCGAGAAAAACCGATGAGTCCACAAGTGAACAAATACTTAATAATACCTATATTATTACAATAATAAATGGAGTCTCTCTCACAAAAGAAAAATACAAATCTAATCTATTACCTTGCTAACTCTGGTCTTTAAAGCTGACTCAGCTACCTCTCCAAATGGCTGATGAAGAAGGAGTTGATATCCACGTCTCCAATGCACCAATCCTCCTAAGAAGATTTCCCTAACTCTGTAGTATCTCGTAATAAATATAATGAAAGATATGTATTAGCACAGATAAATAATTATCTAAATGAAGGAAAAATAAAATAGAAAATGATAGGAAGAATAATGCACACAAAATCTATCCAAGCATTGGTCCCCGGCAATGACACCATATGATAAATGCGTCTGAACGGGGTGTTTAACGTTTGGTCTTGGAGGGCCTACGGTGTCTGACAAATTGAATTTGATAATCAATGTATCGGTCACTTGCACAACACTCAACACCCGAATAGATCGTGTCCATCAACAATTAACCCACAATAATGATTATGCAATAAATACAAGTGAGCCAAAATATATTATACCCTATAATTAAGTGCAAATAACAAGAAATTGTAGGGGTCGAACCACAAAGAAGCAACGATGATAGCCACAAAAATTGACAAACTATGAGAAAAAATCAACAAATATTTTTGTATGTTTCAAATTGTTTTCCTATTTTTCTTGGGTTTTTAATGTTTTGTATTTTTTATTTGTTTTTTTACTTTTATAATTTTTATTTTCCTTTATAGTTTTAGAATTTTTAATCTATTTTACCCCTTTTAAAATATATAATAACTATATGTATATGTATAGATAATAAGTTATATAATATAAATACTAGGGTAAATTACAATTTGGGTCCTCATCTATGGGTCAGATCTCAGAATGGGTCCCAATCTTTAAATTGTAACGATTCGAGTCCCAGGACCATTTAGGAAATGGAAATTTTGGAGTTCATGACGAATATGCCCTTGTTGGGAAGGGAATGGGGGTTGAGTTCCAACTTTTAAACAAGGGCATATTCATTATTAGCCTCAAAAAGTTCCTTACATTAATGGTCATGGGACCCGAATCGTTACAATTTAAAGATCGAGACCCATTCTGGGATCTGACCCATAGATGGGGACTCAAATTGTAATTTACCCTAAATACTATATATAAGAAATAGATAGAATAAATATAGAAAAAAATCAAAAAATACAAATAGGTACAATACTTTTTATTTTTAGGGGTTTTAAATATATTTATAGGTATTTAAAATTAAAATTAATATTAATAATAGATACATAAGTATATATGGTGTAGTAGTTTATACAGGTTTTTATAGTTATAAATGTAGCCATATATATTTAAAAAAAATAGATAAAATATTTTTGCATTTTTCTAATTTTCTCTATTTTCAATAAATTTTGGATGATTTTTGAGAATTTTTATGTATTATTAAATAAATAAGTACTCGAAATAAAAAAATAAAAATGAGGGACTTTCAATCGAGCTTAATAGATATCTATTAAATCATATTGAACCCAATTTCAATTTTCCTAAATTTTGGATAATCTAAAGAAAATTCAGAATTTTCAAAAAATTGTGAATTTCTACTATAAGTTTTTCTATGATTTTCAATTATTTAGGAGTTTTTAATAATATTTTGCAAAAATAAAAGGTCGGAAAATCAAATATGCATAAATAAACATGCAATTTTTTTTAAAAATGTTCAAAATATATTTATACTTTTTATGGATTTTCAATGTTAAATAGGAGAAAAGGTAATTTTTTCGTATTTTATAAATAGGAAAATAATATTAATTACCTCAAGAAAAATATATTTGAGTAAAAATGGTTTCAGGCACTTAAGAAAATTTTCCTATAATTTTTAGATGCCGATTATTATTTTTAATAATTAAAATACAAGAAATAAGATAAAATGTGTTGGCATGGATCTAAATAAAATTTAAATAAAGTTGGCACCATGGAATCTGTTGATGCCTTGAAAACGGTCCAGGATCCATCGATGGGGCCCTAGAGGCTTGAGGAAGAACGAGCACTAGGGGATCTGTTGATGCCTTGAAAACGGTCCAGGACCCATCGATGGGATCTTGGAGGCTTGAGGAAGAATGGGCACAAGGGGACCTTCATCTGGGTCAAAATTTGGTCCTCCATGGCGTATCAAGCTCCAACATCTACAAGATTAGCTTGCAAACATAGAGAGGGTGGTTTGGGGCTTGATTTGGGGCAAAACGGAGTGGATTATAGCATGGCGGAGCTTTCTAGCGAATGGCGGAGGAGGAGAACTTGATCTCATGATCTGTACGAGATCAGGGGGACAGAAGGGTGTTGGAGATGTTGAAGCGTGTGGCGAAGGAAATGGGATGGTCAGCGAGGTCGAAGGATGGTCGGAGGATGCTGAACAGAGGTTGGAGCTCGAAGCTCTAGGTAAGTGCAATGATTGATTTTAGGGAATAAAAGACGAAATCAAGATAAAAGCCTACATTATCTTACTACTACTGTGGAATGAAAAAAACAAATGAAAGAGCTGCTCGAACCTGGAAAACAAGGAGCAGGGGAGCTTTGCATGAGCTGGTTCCGTGTCTCCTCCTCGTTATAGAACCAGTGGACTACCTCCTGTCACAAGGTAAACGATGTATGATTGGTCTGAGGTGCTTGGAAACTCAAGAGAAAAATCCAAATCAAAATGGGATGGATGAGGAGACCAAGTACAAGCGAGGTTTGATTGAGGTGATTCGCTCGATTCAACAGTCCATCGATCAAAGAAAGATGCGGTTGTGAAAGGGTGCGGATCGAGGAAGAAAAGTCAAGGAGGAATCGTGATAAAATAATGCCTCGAGCAGAGAAATCAGGAGAAATCGAGGTGTTTGACTCTGACAACTACATGTCTATGAGGGGCGAGGAGTTGACCGGGGTCAATGAGGTCTCGCTCCTCATTGGTCCTCATAAGCAATTAGAAGACAAAATAAGAAATAATTTTCTTATCAAATAGATTTAAATAATAAATGATTTTATTATTTTTAAGTCACACATATTTTTATTATTATTATATGTTGTATATTATTATTATTATTATTGTTATTTATGTTTATAAGTTAATTTATCATATATTAATTTTTATAGGTATAATTATAGGTATTATTACCTATATATAAGGTGTTTTATTTTTATTTTAGATTCTATTATTTTATGTACGTGATTTATATATTTATAACTTATTTAAATGCATATGTACGTATTTTATTTTATTATCCTAGAGTTATTTATTTACTTAAATAAATATGTATAAGTATTTTATATGTATATTGTACATATGTATTTTAATACTTTATTTCTTTTTATGAATTTTTAATAGTTTAATTTTGATTTTAATATTTACATGTGTTTTAAATAATATTTACCAATATATAAAGACATAAGATAATGATATTGTATACATGTCTATTACACAATGAGGTTCTAAAAGCTAAATTTTGGATCTTACCTCCAAATTAAATGAAACTAATAAGATAATTTAATTTTATGAGTAATAAAGGTGAGTTAGCTGAATTTTGAGTCAGTATGGAGAAGATACAAGTATGTAAAGCTTTTTTACGTCCTTTTATTCTGTGTTTCCCTAGCACACTGTGCATTGTTTTAGAATGAAATAAATTTTATATTTTTCTTTATATTTTTATATACAAGTTTCATAATAAGAAAACGAAATGGATCCTAAATTTCAATATTTTAACAAAAAGAATTCCGGTTTTAATCCTATTTTCTATACAATTTCTCTACCATATCTCCCCCTACTTTATTCCTGGTCGACCAAGTCATTATGATGATTAGTTCTCGGGGTCTAGGGTCACTAATTGTCTTTGACACTTCCTTCTTTTTCTTTTCTTATTTTTGTTCTTTTATTTTGGCATTAAATGCATTATTTTATACATTATTTGTTGATTAATAATTGAGTATTATTTTATACAAATTAATGCTATATACATTCATTTGACTAGGGATTTAAGATCAAAATGAAAGAATAAAGGTGATTAAATGGAGATTCATCACCTCCATCAAGAAGTCAATTGGAAATCAGTCTTTAGAGAAAAATAACCATCTCTTTCTTAAACTAAATATCTTAATTCAATATCACATGCTAAGTCAGTTGTGTCCTCCCAACTGAATGATATTCAATATGATCACGATACATATCCCTAATTGTACAAAAGTACCTTATTATTAAGTGCATTCACAATCGTTCATTTTAGATGGACATGATAAAACAATAACCTTTATTGCATTAATAGGTTGCCAAGGGTTTATAAGTCCAACATGAACCTAACCCCGACATCTCGCGACGCATCTCCCTCTTCATAGACCCTATGCCATCTTCTTCTATCTCGCGCAACCTTCCATATACGGCCAAGTCCGCGACCAAAGACATGCTCCTCTCCACCATATTCGTTGTAGGAGCCCCTCATCCACCCCCTCTTCTTCGAGCTGTGACTCAAAAATCGAGTCATTGCGACTCAAGTCATCATCTTCCCTTGCAAGTACGAAGCTACAATCATCATTGGATCTCCGTCGATCACATTGATGACCGTTTGTCGACCAACGGATCATCAAAGGAGATACGATTGGCTTGTATGCCTTTGTGGATTGTGACGAAGAAGACAGCGGAGGAGGTAGAACTCCTCCTCACATATATCGTCAAATCAAGGGACCCTTCACCTCAACCATTCATCTCAAGAGGGCCCTTGATTGTCTGATTGAGGCCCCCTCCTCATCTAGACCGTCAAGAGACACCTAGGCAAAAACCACCTGATCTCTTCATCAACTGCTTCGGAGATCACCACATGGCTACATACGCAACCACTCAATCAATCTTGGAGGCTCACTTTTGCACCGTCTATCTCAAGTCAGGTGCCCTGCATGCATGAGTTGCTATTTGTAAGTCTCCCTCCAAGCTTCCATATTCAACAGAAGGATACCCTCACATGTTCTACGCAAACACGTAGGATAAATTGTAAGGGAAGCCCCTCTCTACTTGGAATTCATGCACAAGAGCCCTCATGAAGCGAAAATTATAGGAGTCCAACCAACTTTCAAGAATTGCAAATCAACCACTATGAAGGGAAATTTTGAGAACATTTTATTTATTTATATTACACTTACGCCCATAGAGCTTTTTATTCATATCTCGAGCATTTATGGTCTGATTTTGATGTTTTTGGTGTAGTTTTAAATCTTATTATATTATCTATCATATAAAATATTTATTATTCATTTTGAGACATTATTTGAGATTAATAAATTTGAGGAATTAGTTTTTAACTGTGAGCATATATATTCTTTGAGATTGATTTTATTGATTATGTAATTATGGAAATGGGGGGCTTGATTAAGAATTAATTTGGGAATTAATCGATCAATTATTTTGTGAAACTAATCAATTCCTTGGGTTATAAGTTAACCTATGATCCAAATATTGATTTTTTGCTCATTTCGTGCATGATTCACTTTGCATTCATTCATCATTAATTAAAACTCTAAGAAATTGCATTAATTATTTTCTCGTTCACAATGCATTGCACTATTTTCTTGCATAAAATATACATAAAAATCATTCATCATATTCGCCTTAACCCACTACACTTTATTTTAAAATACATAAAAATCATAAAAATCCAAAATCTTTAAAAAATCACCTCTTGCAAACCTAACACCAAGTTTTGAAAATTAATTATATACCCTTATATTAGCTACATGTGTTTGACCTTGAGACTTTCCCAAGTAAATTAGCAAATTAACCACATTAAATTAATTGAATATTATCTCTAGGTGATTTTGATTGACTATCTCTTTAACACATGCTACAACCGATAAATAATTCTACTTAATTAAAAGTGGTAGATAGTTAGCTTTCACTAATGTATAACAATTGTAGTTTGCTTGACAATACCTTTTTGAATGTAATAATTTTTTAATTCGATTGAGTTAAAACTGTTACCTCTATTTTTTCTAAATATTTAAATCAACCTTTCTAATTTATTTCTAACTTCTATTCAATACCTTTTAAGCATTTCAAAAGCTTCTACCTTTTTCCAAGAAGACAATTATATAAGTACCTGGTGTAATCACTAAAAAGTTATGTAGTATTCTTATTTTTGTACATACTTACACTTAAAACTCTACAAAAATTAAAGCAGAACAATCAAAAGTTATAAAGTATTCCTTGTTTATGTATATGCCTACATTTATAGCCCCACAAAAGTTAGAATGGACCAATCCTAATAGTCATTAATCTTGAACCTTGTGAGAAGGGCTTTATGGTCACGGGGAAATGTTCTTACTCATGTTTTGTATTAGGCTCATTGTAACTAATTCATCATCATTATTATTTTGACTTTCCTAGATATCTTTCTTGCATATGTTAAAGATCATATATTTACAAGCAACATAAAGAACAATAATATATTTACAAGCAACTAGAAAACTTTGAGGCATGCTCAGATTATCTACTGATATACATTTTTTCCATGTTAGAATTTGATGGTTTCGAGGGTCGTGCATGATTCACTCTACATTCATTCGTCTTTCATTAAAAACTCTAAAAAATATATTATATATTTTCTCTTTCACAGTGCATTGCATTATTTTCTTACATAAAAAATACAAAAAATCATTCATCATCTTTGCTTTTCCATTTCATCTTTTTGTTTAAAAATCCGTAAAATTACAAAAAAAACCAAAATCCATTAAAATTTTCTGTTTAAAATCTAACAACAAAATTTGAAAATTGATTCTATACCCTTATATTACCTCAATGAGTTCGGTCTTGGGACTTGTCTAAGTAAAATAAACAAATTGACCACATAAATTAATCAAAAATTGTTTCCATGTGATTTTGATTAAGTCACTCTTTATCATATTCTAAAACTAACAAATAATACTGCTTAATTAAGAGTGGTACAGTGATAGATTTCAAATGATGTCATTGATGATGAGGTATACAATCTAGGATCAATTTTTAGATATCTTAGTGCATAGGTTTTCCACCTCTGAGTATTCTGACCCCTGGTTTTCTTGTGCATATTTTTCTTTGTTTATTTCTCACTATTTATTTATTATATATTTTGTATGTATCTTTAATATAAAAAAATTTGTGTGAGGGATTCGGTGGACTTGGAGCGACTTTTCAGGAGCCTGTGCAACTCGAGGAGACCAGAGACGGGCGATTCCGACCGATCTTGTTGAGGATGCATTGAACATGAAATTTTTAGTTTGGAGAGAAAGTATTTTTGTTTTATTTTCATTCTTTATTTTTGTAATTAAGTTATAATGACTGTTTAATTTTCAGCAGTTCCTATTTGGGTTCTCACTATTTATTATATATTTTGTATGTATCTTTAATATAAAAAAATTTGTGTGAGGGATTCGGTGGACTTGGAGCAACTTTTCAGGAGCCTGTGCAACTCGAGGAGACCAGAGACGAGCGATTCTATCGACCGATCTTGTTGAGGATGCATTTAACATGAAATTTTTAGTTTGGAGAGAAAGTATTTTTGTTTTATTTTTATTCTTTATTTTTGTAAGTAAGTTATAATGACTGTTTAATTTTTAGCAGTTCCTATTTGGGTTCTCGCACACCCAGACATTGGTCGCTTAGCCCATCAGGCCCACTATTTGTGGTGCTTGACGTAGATTTAGAACTGCATTGCGGCTATTAGACACACTAGGATTTATTTTTGTGTTCGTAATCTTAGGATCACACATTCACTAATAGATGCAATAGATGCTCTACTTAGACAAAGTTAACATGTTCTTCACTTCTAATAGAACTACCTATCTTGGAGCGACTTTACGGTGCATTCATAAAGTGTAAATTTGAATTCTATTTAGCTTACTGCATCGATGTTATGATGATCACTGTGAGTATTTCTATCTGAGAAAGCATCATTGTTTTCTCGATTTGTATCAAATTTTCCGACTTCTCCTACCATGTTCTCTCACTTGGGATTAAAGGAGGTTAGGATTATTTGATAGACGTGCTTGATCTTGAACTTCAAAGCAAGTGATCACCTAATCTAAATCGAGACTGCTAAATATTATTGAGTAACTAAAAACCAGATAAAATTGAATATCATTATCTATGGGAAAGCAACCCCATCCTTATATGTAGGTACTTATCTCTAGACTATGAGTGGGTGAGGACACATTCTTATGTTAGAAGCCAAAACTCTAGACATGTGCCCTAAGTCTCCAGTTTCAACTCTTGCAGTTTGGAAGGTGCAAGCACTCGCGTTCGACCACAATATATATTTTGGATGTGCCAGTCTATTATCTCCTTCAGGGGTGTGATATAACCTAATAGTCCAAGCATGTCATTCCTTTGATTAAGGAATAAAAGAACCACATGTGGGCATTAGGGTGCCACCCCTATGTGTAATGAACGTAAATATTATTTTATCACTAAATAAAAACTGAAAAGATAATTGTCCATTCCTTAGCAGTATTCATTGTGTTAAGTTGGTGAAATAGGGGTATGTATTACATATCATATTGTGGGCGTTCAGTGACCTTGCACTTGCTAACAAATGATTGTTTTTGTGATCATTCTCCACCTTCATTTGCGAAGATATCGGAATATTGGTATTCATACCCAAATTTTGTGGGTTGAGCCTACATGGTCATATCCCAACTATCCTCATCATCACATTCTAGAAGAACCCACTTTTCGAGACGGTTCTTCCCCAGTCATCATTCCATTCATCCTTTACCTCCACCTCACATATTCCACTCCACTGCCCTACTTATTCTTTGGTTGAGACCTTGATATATAAATCACTCGCAAATGTAAAATCAAGTGAATACTATGTGGACAAATAGAGCTAACAAATTCGATGATGGAACAAGGTGTAGCAGAACTTGAAAGAGAAGCACAATTTCTGATTACAATAGACAATTTATTATTTGAACCATCCCCTACTCGCGAAGGCTCTCTTCTCGAATACAGAAAATTTTCCTTTGATCATACACATGGGATTTAATCAAGGAAATTAGACTCATGACCAGACTGAGATCATAACCACGAGGCATGGCTATAATTCGACTCGGGATTGCATAATGGAGTCATGGCATGATTGAGTATGGTTATTTTTCTTAAAGTCATGAGATGATTAAGGATGACATTTTGCGGATTAATCAGAGAGTTGATGGCCTAACTGATCACCTTGATAATGGCATCCAACTAGTTAAGGAAATGATTAACAATTAAGGAGTGAGGACGTCACAAAGTGAACCTCGAGACACGTCATGTGCAACATATTCAAACACAGATCACCATGACCAATGACCAATCCACTAGCTCTACCAAAAACATCAAAAATAGAAAAATAAAAAATCAAAAGAATTATACAACACTGAAATGGAAGCATTTTGCAAAAGATTGGTTTTGGAGCTTTCATTAATCAAGGCCATAGAGTACGCGCCCGATCTTTAAAGACTTATGAAGAGTCGACTATCATCTAAGAAAATGGGTAGAAGATGATCAAGAATTGAATTTCATCTAATTGTTATGGCAAGTTCATTGGTGATGACTCATAAGACAATAATCCGCAAAGTTAAGTAGTTGACCAGGGTTAATTGTGAAATTGAGGATTGATGAATATGTGATTCATTACTCTAAAAGTTGTAAATGGAGATTCATTCTTGACTAATTAGCTATATTTCTCCATTTATTCTGCATTTTTACCATTCATGAATTTGTAGATAATATTTGTAATTTAGCATGCAATTTTTTATCAAATTAAATAAGAAGCCAAATTCTCTTGTAAATATCACCAGTATATTCACCATATTTTCTTTTATTTATATTTATTTTTCACTAACTTAGAATTGAATAAAATCAACTCTATAGTGTACATATTACTAACACTAATAAATAAAAATTATCAAAAATATTAACTCCTAAAATTGCCCAATAAAATCAAAACCCTAGTTCAAGACTAAAAGTCTTAAAAGAAGAATATCTCTCTCATAGAGTCTCCTGTGGCCCCCCTACTCAATTTTGAATTAATGTATGTTAATTATATTCAAAACAAGACCAAATTCTAAAGAATCGGAATTCATATATGAAACTTAGGTTTTGGATCCCTATTGTATATTATATATATTGACTAATTTTTACCTTATTAATTTATGTAATTCTTTTTTATTTATTTCTTTTACATTTATTTTATTTGATTATTGTTTAATAAAATGTGTAAAAATTCAAATAAAAATTGAGGCAAAATACAAATAATATAAATCACCTTGAGTTTGTATATACAGTTTGCACATATGTCTTCTTTATTTTATTTCTTTATTTTTTGTTGAATAAAAATCCAAAAATTTTGATTAAATTGTAAATATTTACTTCATATAAATTCGATTTATTTTGAATTTTATCTTATTTTAAAAATGCTAAAAAAATCAATAAAATACTGTGGTATTTTATATCTATAGGACACCACCAAAAATAATTTCTATACAAATGATTTATTTTGGTTTTAGGTCCTTCACAAAGTTGTAGATCTTGTCGAGACGATCAATTTCATGTTGAACACTTTTTGATTTAACCACATTTATTATTATTTATTATTTTACTTTAAATTTAATTTTTGACTTTTCTGGAGCAACACGTACCAGCTCTTAGAGCCGCCATGTGTCACCCTCTTTATTTTATTTCATTTTATTTTATCTATTTCCTTTTAATTTTCTTTTATTTATTTATTTATTTTATTTATTTTATGATATTTATTTTATTTTATTACTTATTTTATTTATTTATTTATTTATTTATATTTTACTTTATTTACTTTATTTATTTAATATATATTTAGAATTTCAATTTCTTCTCGCTACATGGTCACCCCTACACGCTCCATGTGGCTCCCCTTCCCTCCCACTTCTACAACCACCCCACTTTGTGCAGTCATCACCGGCACACAAACGCCACCCCGCTGCCTACAGTGGCATGTGGTCCGTTCTCCCTCTCCTTGCACCTCTCTATGACCGTACCCTATGAATATTTTCTCTCACTCCTCCCCACGTTAATCTACAACCGCCGACCAGCAAGCCCTCCTCCTCTCCCACGCATGACCCGCAACCGCCCAACTGTCGCCAAGTAGCCTCTCGGCCTTGTGCACAGTGCACGAACCCCACAATCGTCATCCGCACGGCCACCATTCCCTCTCTATCTCTCTCTTCTTCAAGTCCTCACTTCCCTTGTATCTTCATCTCCTCACGCCACCACACTTCTCGACCATGCATAACCATCGCACGACATCCTCGATCTCCACGACTCTTGCACCTCCCTCTCTATCTCCCATCTTCGTGCGACCCAATCCAATCTTCCCGCCATCACCCTCTTCTCCTCTGATCTCGACCCACAAAGGGTCAACAACCACCTCTCGTGCGCAGTATCTTCCATTTGTGATCGAGGGGGCCCATCTCTGAGGATGGTGACAAATGAGAGTTGTCCATCTAATGACAATGACCAGCTTACTGGTGCGATCCACGGAGAATCCCATGTGATGAAATTCCATTTCTTGGAGTTGCTCGAGCTTCATGATGCACCGTCGGATGTCACTAGAGGCGACGACCAGGAGGGGGCATGACTAACTACTCCATCCCATTTCAGTAAAACCCCCAGGTATCCTCTTTCCATGTTCGCTCTTCCCTCTTTAGCTCTTTTCCTCTTCTTTCCTAGTTCCCCAAACCTACGATGACTCTCTACACTTCATATTCATCTTCACATCTCCACGACGTTCGTACTCCACTCTCTAAGCCTCAGGCACATCCATCGCTCTGCCTCCAGTTAACTGCCCTACAACTCAGTCGTCAACCATCCTTTGCCCGAGCACGACCACCAACCACCTTCGCACCCCTCCAGCGGATGTACCCCTTCACCCTCGTCCATCGCCATCGACTTCGACCAATGCCTGCCACGACTCTTCTTGATCCATCGCCGGCTCATTGATCTGTTGGACATGTGAGCCCACGACGAGCCATTATGCAATAAATGTTATTGCAAATATCATTCCCTGATCTGAAATGAAGAATAAATAATTTGCATAATAGGTCCCTCTGTACAATTAGGGTTATGTACCATGGCTATCTTAATGATCATACAAGCTGTTGATTCAATTATTGAATCATAGAGGCTGGTGCTTGGATGAATATCTAAAGAGTTAGATTGAGGACTCATCAAGCACCGTCAAATGATTGTTAAGATGTGATCTCCAGCCTGAGTAGGAGATTGCAATCCTTTCTCACATAGGCTGATATCTGACCGACCTCTTGATGCAGGTCCTCTGCATAGGAATAGAGATTCGGAGGTGTCAGATTAGTTAGGTCAATGGGTTGACTTAACGAGATCGAGATAACCTAAGTCCTATGTTGAATGCTGTCACAGCATAGGCACGCATCCTCTGACCGGAGACAAATGTATTGCTATATGTCTGAGTGTGTACATTTGACAGACCAATAGGTTGATGACCTAACCAAGGTCTATACACCGGCGCGTTGGTGTACACATAAGGGCATATGAGTAATACGATCTCTCAAAGGGATCATACAGGTTCACTACTGAACCGGAAGACATGAGCTCACTCATGAGATATTGGGAGGAATCAAATTCCGTGCACGGTCGTCTCGCTTTGGAAGCTTGACTGAATTTGTAGGTTTGATATATACTTTTGGAAAGTATATGATCAAGACCTAGGTATGATATATGCTTTTGGAAAGTATATGATCGATACCAAATCCCAATGATCAAATGAGAAACTTAGTGATCAAACCCTGAAGAAGACAGTGTAAAATAGATCTTGATCTTCGGGTTGACCATGGGTCTTCCAGTATGCAGGATGTACAGGTATTGGGAATACCTGAGGGTGATGTGATCATAAATGATTGTATATCCATGACACTTCCATTCTGAGGGAGTGATGAAACAGGTCTGGATTTTAGTGACTCCTTCCAGTAGAGAAGCAATCTGATCTTAGTCCAAGTGTTGGACATTGATCTGAATGAGATTCAGATTTAATAAGAAGATTAGATTTGCGGTCTTGATTTAATCAAGCATCTATGGGAGGTTCGTAAGATCTGGATTTGAGATAAAATCTCAACATCCAAGTCACTATACGTGGAATAATACAATCGCCCTGTCCTTATCTCCAAGTATCTGCGGAGAAAGCACATTATTCTTGAAAGGGTTCAAGAATAATTCATTTGATGAAATATATATCCAAGCAAGGACTTGATGATTAATGAGATTTAATTATCAAGCATAATATGAATATGATTCATATTATTATCCAAGACAATTAAATGAGATTTAATTATCAAGGATTAGAGAATGTGGATAATACTATCCATGATATATGTGTATTATAAATGTGATTTATAATATGTATATATAAGAGAGAGAATTTATGTAAATAGCATTTGTTAATTAATAGTGTGAATTGGATTCACATTTGTAAATTAATTGGAAATGCAATTTACAAATTAGTTTGGGTTGTGAATGTGATTCACATAATGTTCAATGGCATGATTGAAATATTCACAAATTAATTTGGAATTAATTTGGTGGATATTTTTGCAATAATTGAGAGATAAAATAATATAATAAAAGGAGAAATAAAGCCACCAAATTTAGAGGTGGCGTCACCCATGAAAGAGTCATGGGTGACGCCCCTTAATTTTAGGAGGCTATATTGACTCCATTTTATTATAATGATTAATCTCTCAACTAATTTATTTATGTTGAATTAAAAATGTGTTGATAATGTTGCAACATATATTTAATTTAATCATAAATAAATGTTGTTGGTTTTAATCAACAACAATCATAGCCATTGATTTACATGGATCAAGCATAGCCCTTGGATCCATGTGTCCCATGGATTGAGATCCAATGGATCCTAAACTAATATAAATAGAGGGCTAGGGTAGCCTTCCATGGTACATTATTAAGAGTTGTACAAGGTGACAACTCTCTCTCTCTCTTTCTCATTCTCGCCCTCTCTCTCTCTTTCTCTTCTCCATTAAGTGGCCGTCCACTTTGTGTTGAGAAAGGAGAGACTCTCGGCTTCTTCTTCGACGACTCGAGGATCTCCTTCTTCTTTGGAGTTGCTTACTCTAAAGGAAGACGACGGATTTCGTTTGACGAAATCGGCGGAGCCATCGCTTGGATCTTCATCGAGGATTGCGGGAAGGAACGTGACTCATCATCGCGCCCGCAAGTGCGTTCTTCGTGGATCGGACTTAAGATAGGAGGATCTCTACTTTGGGATCTCGCGATCACAACCACGCTTCAAGAGGTATTCCTTTTACTTGGTGATTTGATGAAACGATCCGAGAAGTGTTCTCGTGATCATGTGGTTTCATCTTTAGTTAAAAATTTTAATTTCCGCTGCATCTAGCAACTAGTGCGACTAGTTGCTCCGATTGCATACGATGCGATCGACACGCTTCCGTGATGCGCTTGAGGATTCTCAATATCCTTCAAGTGGTATCAGAGCCAGGTTGAATAAGGTTTTGGATATGATCCATAGACCCTAGACGATTTGGTTCTTGAAAGGGTTGCGAAATTTTTACAACATTTCAATTTTCGCACCTCTGTCTAATTGAATTTTTCGGCACTGTTTAAAATGTTTAAACACGAAATTTTCAATTGGATTTTGTTCCCCATTAAACAAGGAAACCATAGAACTTGAGTTTACTAAATTTGGACTTCATTTACTCAAGATATGACTTTTTGAATATGACTATATTCACTGTTGCGGGAACTGCGGATTTGAACGTGATTAATGAGATAATTACGGTTTTAATCCGCCTCGAAATGCGTGAATTATCACTTGGGTTCTTTAATAAATCAAATAGGCAATATTTGGAAACTGAGTTTGCATTTTTTGGATTTAAATTGATCAAGATAAGTTAATTTTAGTGATTGTGGGTCACTGCTGGAAATTAACAATTTTGATCTTGAACCTTGTGATATGTCATTCAATTATCATGATGAAAATTAATTGTTAATTTTCTGGAATAATTAGTGATAAATATTTGTGAAATATTTAAAGAAATAATTATTTCATTGAATGACACATGCCTAAACCACAATGATGAGATATTAGATCTTGATCATTGGTTCATCAACAAACATTGCTTTCATGAAAACTATAGTTTATCCTACAATTGTTGTAGGACAACTTTTACATGAAAAACCCTTTTTGCTTGAATAGGATTGGGGATTTGTCTAGCAAATCTCCTTATAATAAAAAATGTTTTGATTTATATCATATGGTATAATTTCGGTTGAAAAATCGATGAGCATCTCAAAGTACATGATGGTCTATCTGGTATTATCCTTTCCCGAGGCGGATGTGGTGCCTAGTCGGAGAGCATTGGGGTAGCGGGTTGCAACGTATGTGGTCCGTCCCACTCTCGTCGGTACTGGCCATGACAGCGGGTAGGGATTGTATAATACTGGAGACAGACAATGTGTATTTTTCTAATTATTAAAATTCGAATAATATGTATTTTGAGATAATACCTACTTTTCAAGTAAAAGACATGTTTGTTGATTGATGATTGGATTGATAATTAATTTAATGTGATTAAATTAATTATGTCCAATAAACACTCTATTATGAATAGATGTGTATTTCCCTTGGAAGAATTAATTATGTGAATATGATTCACGATAATTAATTACAATTTGAATATGAGGTGGAGGATCACATAAGTGACATCCATGGTCTCCCGTCAAGGCGAAGGGTTCCGTCGCCAGGGATTGTATGTAGGAGACGCCTGTCCGAAGTGACAGATCCTATATGCAAGCGCATCTGGATCGGGCTCTTTGCTTCTCGAAAGAGTAAGGCCGTATGCGTAGTGACCCCAATATCGAGTCCTCATATTATTGGGGCGATATTGGATTGCGCACAGCGAGTTCTAATCTTGTTGACGGTTGGTTCAATTAGCAACGGGTCAACATCATCTTAGGGGTGGTGGGCCCGGGTGTTAAAGACCGAATTGGGAGATGCAAGTTGGACTTGCAAGGCGGAATGAGTTCCCGCTTCTTTTTATCGGAGTCGTAAGTTCTCATATTATTGGGATGCGACAAAGATAGGAAAGGAGATCCCAGATCTTGCTAGAGATATAATGGTAAGAATATCTCTTACATTGAAAGTAATTAAGGGAATGAACTTTCAGTGTTGACAAGGCAAGACAACTTTGATATAAAAATTCCTAAATCAAAGTAAAACATGTATATATAATATACATACACTTATGCAAATTTCTTATTTCAGATAATCCTTCATTAAACCCACTCAATGTTATACTCAATGTTAACCAGTAAAAATATCTTGGATTAGACTCATGATCCAGATATTGTACTTGCAATTGAACACATAATGTATGTGGTTGCAATGTGCAAGTTTCCTCAAGATAATGAGGAATGACAATTAAATAAGACAATAAGACATCACCTTAGGGTTTGTATGTCTCTATGTTCTTGATCTTCCATCGAATGTACTTTAGAAGTGACATGTCGATGGTGATCATAATTGTCGAATAATCCTTATAAAATAAAAGAAGATATTTTGGCATACATATGTGCTCTAGACATTTAATCATGAATGACATGGTTCTCTGCATAATGGTGGCTCGAAAGAGATGATGTATTCAAAATGTTTGAATACCTACCTGAACCTAAGTCTTTAAGAGTTAATATGTATGTAGATATGATGAGTGTCATCATTCTACTGTCTATACTCTGGTCATTCATGAAGCTTTATGATATTCATATTGTATGAATTTAATGAAGCATGTATAAATGTTGAAATGCTCTTGTATTGAAATCTTTGAATTCAACATAAGAGATTCTTTGTCTTGAACAATGGTTGTTTATAGATGGAGAGAGCGCAGTGGAAGCATGGGTCGGACCCGAGTAAGAAGGAAAGTCAAAGAGTTGACCTACTTCTGTGACTTCCATATGACATCCAAAGAGTTGGATGAATGCCAATACTGCAATAAGTTGATGTGTTGATAGTATGACTATCAAATCTGTCTAAAATCCTTAGTGAAGGACTCAGATAGAGCATCAGAATAATCTACATAAATCATTGACTCTGACTTTCATATTTCATAAGATAAAGTCTGACAATTGTATCCCAATCTTCTAATGACATTTGCAATTGGTTGCATATATATTAGAAGATTAGAAATTTGATGTTAAGGTTTAGTAGTCATCTACATGGATATTACTGTAATTGTTGCAGCAATCTCTATTGGATAGATAGACTTCATATTCTCAGTGGGAGAGCCCTTAGTCTTAGAGAATGTCTCTATGACCTAGATATTAGAATACCCCATTGTTTGTTTCTAAATGTTGGAAATAAACATGAATGCTGAGATAGAACTATCATAAAAGGTTATGATGGATATATTTCAGATAGTAATCTAACATCTAGTGGACTCCACAAAATTAGAAAATTAATGAATGGTTCATTGAGATTTCTAATACTGAAAATCAAACCTTATAAGGTCAATAGGAGGATGAAGATCATTTGACAATGATCTGGCATCAAGCCTTGGACATTTTTCTGTTGATTTGATCAATAGACTAGTAAGATATGAAACTTTAGAATGTCTAAAATTTCAAATCTTACATACTTCTGAATATTGTATTCAAAGTAAAATGTCCAATACACCCTTCTCTGAGAATGGTGTTAGATGTCGAGGTATTCAAGATCTCATACATATTGATGTATGTAGATCATCTATATCATAGTAAACATTATGGATATGTAATATCTATTGATGATTACGTATGATATGAGATTTCTTCTCTTCACCTGAGAAACCTTTGAAATGTTCAAAGATTTCACAATTTTGGTTTAGAACCAAAGTTTGAAGAAAGATGAAATGAATTTGATCTAACCTAGGTAGCTTGTACCTATTAGATAAAATTCAAAGAATACCTTATGGAGATATGAATATCATTTCTATCTCACTCCTCCTAATACACCTAAACTCAATGGAGTTGTAGGGAGATACAATTGGATCATGTGTGACATGATTTGATCAATGATGAATTTTAGCATAATTATCCTCTTAGTTTCCTGGTATATATGTGTAGTAGAGACTACAATATATATCCTAATAAGGTTCCATGGATCTAAGCTGGAATCTAGCACTTGAGAGTGCTACTTCATTAGGAAAATAAAGTATGGTATTGGATACCTACTTTATGACCTTGAGATTCTTAAAAGATCTCATCTCTGAGAATGTGATTCTTGGAGGATTGAGACTCTTGAGAATCAAGATGAAAATGAAGTAAAGGAACTCATTTAATCTTGAGAAGATAATGAGACTCCTGAAATCAGAAACTAAAAGGACAATTAAAGATGAAACATTAATACATCTTCAAATGACTTTGAAGCTGTATTCCATGTGTCGATTAAAGTCTGACAATGATCGGAGTTCATGTGATGAAGCTCCTAATGATCATGACATGGAAAGATGGATATTAGCAATAAAGTCTAAAGTAGACTTCATGTACAAGTGTTGTATATGGACCCTCGAAGATCCACCTATAAGGGTTAGACCCGTTAAGGTGTAAATGGATCTTCAAGAGAAGAGGGAACCTGATGAAAAGGTAGAGACCTTCAAAGCTCGGTTCGTAGCCATAAGCTACACATCGGAAGAGAAGACATTGCTTGCGATGAGACTTGCTCTTCGGTAACCATGCTTAAAATCATCAGAATATTGCTAACCTTAGCTACACAACTTGACTATTGCATCCTCAGGATGTAATTCAAGATTGCATTCCTCTAAAGAATACCTCTCTGAGGATATTCATATGAAGTAGCCCCAGGGCTTCATGATTTTGGAAAGTAAGGTGTGAAAACTAAAGAAATCCATCTGTGGACTCAAATAAGCTTCTTGTTGTTGGAACATAAGATTTGATGAAATTATAAATGTTATGATTTCAAATAGAATCTTGATGAACCATGTGAAGCTTAGTGGGAGTGCCATTGTGTTCATCGTGCTAAATGTAGATAATATCCTAATCATTTGGAATGATATAAGGATGATAATAAGTGTTTTATAGACTGGCTATTCCATACCTTAAGATATGATCTCAAGGATACCTCTTAGATCTTAGTTCTGAAGTTGTTCAGAAGCAAAGAAAAGAAGGTATTGGGACTGTCACATTTGTAGTACACCTTGGACATATTCCGTTCCTGGAAATTCCAAGAAAGGCTTCCTTCCTTGAGATTTGGTACTGACCTATCTAAAGGAATAGCACCTCAAAGAGTTGAGGAAGTGAATGCTAGAACTGCTTGCACTTGTGCATCAGTTATGAGAAGCTAAGTGTATGCCAGATGTGAACAAAAGCCAGATATCTGCCATGCAGTGGGAATGGTAAACTGTTACTAATCCTACTATGGAGAAAGAACACTTGATTGCAGTAATAACAATATCTTCAAAGATGACAAGGCTTTAGAGATAGTGATCTCTAAGTCTTATCTTCAAGAAATTAAGACTTTATAGATAGAGATCTAAAAGGTCTTAATTGTGGATACCTTGAGAGATAGTGATCTCCCGGAATAAGGGTATTCTAATAAGGATTATGGAAATACTGGTTATAATAGTTATTGAGAAATAGTGTCAAGGACACTATAACTGCTTTGACTAGATTGAGTATTGGTTGCATTAGATGCAACATTCGCATTGGATGCGAGCACGGTTACCTAGGGATATGCCAGTGCCGTAAAAGGACTTGGCATAGTCTCGCGGGAACAGAGTGACTGATCAGCTTACCTAGCTATTTCTAAATAGCTTATGATTGTCACATGAGTGTGGGTTTAAATGATTAGCCCATTAATGGCTCTTTGGGCTAGTGGAAGATTGTTGGACATGTGAGCCCACGACGAGCCATTATGCAATAAATGTTATTGCAAATATCATTCCCTGATCTGAAATGAAGAATAAATAATTTGCATAATAGGTCCCTCTGTACAATTAGGGTTATGTACCATGGCTATCTTAATGATCATACAAGCTGTTGATTCAATTATTGAATCATAGAGGCTGGTGCTTGGATGAATATCTAAAGAGTTAGATTGAGGACTCATCAAGCACCGTCAAATGATTGTTAAGATGTGATCTCCAGCCTGAGTAGGAGATTGCAATCCTTTCTCACATAGGCTGATATCTGACCGACCTCTTGATGCAGGTCCTCTGCATAGGAATAGAGATTCGGAGGTGTCAGATTAGTTAGGTCAATGGGTTGACTTAATGAGATCGAGATAACCTAAGTCCTATGTTGAATGCTGTCACAGCATAGGCACGCATCCTCTGACCGGAGACAGATGTATTGCTATATGTCTGAGTGTGTACATTTGACAGACCAATAGGTTGATGACCTAACCAAGGTCTATACACCGGCGCGTTGGTGTACACATAAGGGCATATGAGTAATACGATCTCTCAAAGGGATCATACAGGTTCACTACTGAACCGGAAGACATGAGCTCACTCATGAGATATTGGGAGGAATCAAATTCCGTGCACGGTCGTCTCGCTTTGGAAGCTTGACTGAATTTGTAGGTTTGATATATACTTTTGGAAAGTATATGATCAAGACCTAGGTATTATATATGCTTTTGGAAAGTATATGATCGATACCAAATCCCAATGATCAAATGAGAAACTTAGTGATCAAACCCTGAAGAAGACAGTGTAAAATAGATCTTGATCTTCGGGTTGACCATGGGTCTTCCAGTATGCAGGATGTACAGGTATTGGGAATACCTGAGGGTGATGTGATCATAAAGGATTGTATATCCATGACGCTTCCATTCCGAGGGAGTGATGAAACAGGTCTGGATTTTAGTGACTCCTTCCAGTAGAGAAGCAATCTGATCTTAGTCCAAGTGTTGGACATTGATCTGAATGAGATTCAGATTTAATAAGAAGATTAGATTTGCGGTCTTGATTTAATCAAGCATCTATGGGAGGTTCGTAAGATCTGGATTTGAGATAAAATCTCAACATCCAAGTCACTATACGTGGAATAATACAATCGCCCTGTCCTTATCTCCAAGTATCTGCGGAGAAAGCACATTATTCTTGAAAGGGTTCAAGAATAATTCATTTGATGAAATATATATCCAAGCAAGGACTTGATGATTAAATGAGATTTAATTATCAAGCATAATATGAATATGATTCATATTATTATCCAAGACAATTAAATGAGATTTAATTATCAAGGATTAGAGAATGTGGATAATACTATCCATGATATATGTTTATTATAAATGTGATTTATAATATGTATATATAAGAGAGAGAATTTATGTAAATAGCATTTGTTAATTAATAGTGTGAATTGGATTCACATTTGTAAATTAATTGGAAATGCAATTTACAAATTAGTTTGGGTTGTGAATGTGATTCACATAATGTTCAATGGCATGATTGAAATATTCACAAATTAATTTGGAATTAATTTGGTGGATATTTTTGCAATAATTGAGAGATAAAATAATATAATAAAAGGAGAAATAAAGCCACCAAATTTAGAGGTGGCGTCACCCATGAAAGAGTCATGGGTGACGCCCCTTAATTTTAGGAGGCTATATTGACTCCATTTTATTATAATGATTAATCTCTCAACTAATTTATTTATGTTGAATTAAAAATGTGTTGATAATGTTGCAACATATATTTAATTTAATCATAAATAAATGTTGTTGGTTTTAATCAACAACAATCATAGCCATTGATTTACATGGATCAAGCATAGCCCTTGGATCCATGTGTCCCATGGATTGAGATCCAATGGATCCTAAACTAATATAAATAGAGGGCTAGGGTAGCCTTCCATGGTACATTATTAAGAGTTGTACAAGGTGACAACTCTCTCTCTCTCTTTCTCATTCTCGCCCTCTCTCTCTCTTTCTCTTCTCCATTAAGTGGCCGTCCACTTTGTGTTGAGAAAGGAGAGACTCTCGGCTTCTTCTTCGACGACTCGAGGATCTCCTTCTTCTTTGGAGTTGCTTACTCTAAAGGAAGACGACGGATTTCGTTTGACGAAATCGGCGGAGCCATCGCTTGGATCTTCATCGAGGATTGCGGGAAGGAACGTGACTCATCATCGCGCCCGCAAGTGCGTTCTTCGTGGATCGGACTTAAGATAGGAGGATCTCTACTTTGGGATCTCGCGATCACAACCACGCTTCAAGAGGTATTCCTTTTACTTGGTGGTTTGATGAAACGATCCGAGAAGTGTTCTCGTGATCATGTGGTTTCATCTTTAGTTAAAAATTTTAATTTCCGCTGCATCTAGCAACTAGTGCGACTAGTTGCTCCGATTGCATACGATGCGATCGACACGCTTCCGTGATGCGCTTGAGGATTCTCAATATCCTTCAAGTGGTATCAGAGCCAGGTTGAATAAGGTTTTGGATATGATCCATAGACCCTAGACGATTTGGTTCTTGAAAGGGTTGCGAAATTTTTACAACATTTCAATTTTCGCACCTCTGTCTAATTGAATTTTTCAGCACTGTTTAAAATGTTTAAACACGAAATTTTCAATTGGATTTTGTTCCCCATTAAACAAGGAAACCATAGGACTTGAGTTTACTAAATTTGGACTTCATTTACTCAAGATATGGCTTTTTGAATATGACTATATTCACTGTTGCGGGAACTGCGGATTTGAACGTGATTAATGAGATAATTACGGTTTTAATCCGCCTCGAAATGCGTGAATTATCACTTGGGTTCTTTAATAAATCAAATAGGCAATATTTGGAAACTGAGTTTGCATTTTTTGGATTTAAATTGATCAAGATAAGTTAATTTTAGTGATTGTGGGTCACTGCTGGAAATTAACAATTTTGATCTTGAACCTTGTGATATGTCATTCAATTATCATGATGAAAATTAATTGTTAATTTTCTGGAATAATTAGTGATAAATATTTGTGAAATATTTAAAGAAATAATTATTTCATTGAATGACACATGCCTAAACCACAATGATGAGATATTAGATCTTGATCATTGGTTCATCAACAAACATTGCTTTCATGAAAACTATAGTTTATCCTACAATTGTTGTAGGACAACTTTTACATGAAAAACCCTTTTTGCTTGAATAGGATTGGGGATTTGTCTAGCAAATCTTCTTATAATAAAAAATGTTTTGATTTATATCATATGGTATAATTTCGGTTGAAAAATCGATGAGCATCTCAAAGTACATGATGGTCTATCTGGTATTATCCTTTCCCGAGGCGGATGTGGTGCCTAGTCGGAGAGCATTGGGGTAGCGGGTTGCAACGTATGTGGTCCGTCCCACTCTCGTCGGTACTGGCCATGACAGCGGGTAGGGACTGTATAATACTGGAGACAGACAATGTGTATTTTTCTAATTATTAAAATTCGAATAATATGTATTTTGAGATAATACCTACTATTCAAGTAAAAGACATGTTTGTTGATTGATGATTGGATTGATAATTAATTTAATGTGATTAAATTAATTATGTCCAATAAACACTCTATTATGAATAGATGTGTATTTCCCTTGGAAGAATTAATTATGTGAATATGATTCACGATAATTAATTACAATTTGAATATGAGGTGGAGGATCACATAAGTGACATCCATGGTCTCCCGTCAAGGCGAAGGGTTCCGTCGCCAGGGATTGTATGTAGGAGACGCCTGTCCGAAGTGACAGATCCTATATGCAAGCGCATCTGGATCGGGCTCTTTGCTTCTCGAAAGAGTAAGGCCGTATGCGTAGTGACCCCAATATCGAGTCCTCATATTATTGGGGCGATATTGGATTGCGCACAGCGAGTTCTAATCCTGTTGACGGTTGGTTCAATTAGCAACGGGTCAACATCATCTTAGGGGTGGTGGGCCCGGGTGTTAAAGACCGAATTGGGAGATGCAAGTTGGACTTGCAAGGCGGAATGAGTTCCCGCTTCTTTTTATCGGAGTCGTAAGTTCTCATATTATTGGGATGCGACAAAGATAGGAAAGGAGATCCCAGATCTTGCTAGAGATATAATGGTAAGAATATCTCTTACATTGAAAGTAATTAAGGGAATGAACTTTCAGTGTTGACAAGGCAAGACAACTTTGATATAAAAATTCCTAAATCAAAGTAAAACATGTATATATAATATACATACACTTATGCAAATTTCTTATTTCAGATAATCCTTCATTAAACCCACTCAATGTTATACTCAATGTTAACCAGTAAAAATATCTTGGATTGGACTCATGATCCAGATATTGTACTTGCAATTGAACACATAATGTATGTGGTTGCAATGTGCAAGTTTCCTCAAGATAATGAGGAATGACAATTAAATAAGACAATAAGACATCACCTTAGGGTTTGTATGTCTCTATGTTCTTGATCTTCCATCGAATGTACTTTAGAAGTGACACGTCGATGGTGATCATAATTGTCGAATAATCCTTATAAAATAAAAGAAGATATTTTGGCATACATATGTGCTCTAGACATTTAATCATGAATGACATGGTTCTCTGCATAATGGTGGCTCGAAAGAGATGATGTATTCAAAATGTTTGAATACCTACCTGAACCTAAGTCTTTAAGAGTTAAGATGTATGTAGATATGATGAGTGTCATCATTCTACTGTCTATACTCTGGTCATTCATGAAGCTTTATGATATTCATATTGTATGAATTTAATGAAGCATGTATAAATGTTGAAATGCTCTTGTATTGAAATCTTTGAATTCAACATAAGAGATTCTTTGTCTTGAACAATGGTTGTTTATAGATGGAGAGAGCGCAGTGGAAGCATGGGTCGGACCCGAGTAAGAAGGAAAGTCAAAGAGTTGACCTACTTCTGTGACTTCCATATGACATCCAAAGAGTTGGATGAATGCCAATACTGCAATAAGTTGATGTGTTGATAGTATGACTATCAAATCTGTCTAAAATCCTTAGTGAAGGACTCAGATAGAGCATCAGAATAATCTACATAAATCATTGACTCTGACTTTCATATTTCATAAGATAAAGTCTGACAATTGTATCCCAATCTTCTAATGACATTTGCAATTGGTTGCATATATATTAGAAGATTAGAAATTTGATGTTAAGGTTTAGTAGTCATCTACATGGATATTACTGTAATTGTTGCAGCAATCTCTATTGGATAGATAGACTTCATATTCTCAGTGGGAGAGCCCTTAGTCTTAGAGAATGTCTCTATGACCTAGATATTAGAATACCCCATTGTTTGTTTCTAAATGTTGGAAATAAACATGAATGCTGAGATAGAACTATCATAAAAGGTTATGATGGATATATTTCAGATAGTAATCTAACATCTAGTGGACTCCACAAAATTAGAAAATTAATGAATGGTTCATTGAGATTTCTAATACTGAAAATCAAACCTTATAAGGTCAATAGGAGGATGAAGATCATTTGACAATGATCTGGCATCAAGCCTTGGACATTTTTCTGTTGATTTGATCAATAGACTAGTAAGATATGAAACTTTAGAATGTCTAAAATTTCAAATCTTACATACTTCTGAATATTGTATTCAAAGTAAAATGTCCAATACACCCTTCTCTGAGAATGGTGTTAGATGTCGAGGTATTCAAGATCTCATACATATTGATGTATGTAGATCATCTATATCATAGTAAACATTATGGATATGTAATATCTATTGATGATTACGTATGATATGAGATTTCTTCTCTTCACCTGAGAAACCTTTGAAATGTTCAAAGATTTCACAATTTTGGTTTAGAACCAAAGTTTGAAGAAAGATGAAATGAATTTGATCTAACCTAGGTAGCTTGTACCTATTAGATAAAATTCAAAGAATACCTTATGGAGATATGAATATCATTTCTATCTCACTCCTCCTAATACACCTAAACTCAATGGAGTTGTAGGGAGATACAATTGGATCATGTGTGACATGATTTGATCAATGATGAATTTTAGCATAATTATCCTCTTAGTTTCCTGGTATATATGTGTAGTAGAGACTACAATATATATCCTAATAAGGTTCCATGGATCTAAGCTGGAATCTAGCACTTGAGAGTGCTACTTCATTAGGAAAATAAAGTATGGTATTGGATACCTACTTTATGACCTTGAGATTCTTAAAAGATCTCATCTCTGAGAATGTGATTCTTGGAGGATTGAGACTCTTGAGAATCAAGATGAAAATGAAGTAAAGGAACTCATTTAATCTTGAGAAGATAATGAGACTCCTGAAATCGGAAACTAAAAGGACAATTAAAGATGAAACATTAATACATCTTCAAATGACTTTGAAGCTGTATTCCATGTGTCGATTAAAGTCTGACAATGATCGGAGTTCATGTGATGAAGCTCCTAATGATCATGACATGGAAAGATGGATATTAGCAATAAAGTCTAAAGTAGACTTCATGTACAAGTGTTGTATATGGACCCTCGAAGATCCACCTATAAGGGTTAGACCCGTTAAGGTGTAAATGGATCTTCAAGAGAAGAGGGAACCTGATGAAAAGGTAGAGACCTTCAAAGCTCGGTTCGTAGCCATAAGCTACACATCGGAAGAGAAGACATTGCTTGCGATGAGACTTGCTCTTCGGTAACCATGCTTAAAATCATCAGAATATTGCTAACCTTAGCTACACAACTTGACTATTGCATCCTCAGGATGTAATTCAAGATTGCATTCCTCTAAAGAATACCTCTCTGAGGATATTCACATGAAGTAGCCCCAGGGCTTCATGATTTTGGAAAGTAAGGTGTGAAAACTAAAGAAATCCATCTGTGGACTCAAATAAGCTTCTTGTTGTTGGAACATAAGATTTGATGAAATTATAAATGTTATGATTTCAAATAGAATCTTGATGAACCATGTGAAGCTTAGTGGGAGTGCCATTGTGTTCATCGTGCTAAATGTAGATAATATCCTAATCATTTGGAATGATATAAGGATGATAATAAGTGTTTTATAGACTGGCTATTCCATACCTTAAGATATGATCTCAAGGATACCTTTTAGATCTTAGTTCTGAAGTTGTTCAGAAGCAAAGAAAAGAAGGTATTGGGACTGTCACATTTGTAGTACACCTTGGACATATTCCGTTCCTGGAAATTCCAAGAAAGGCTTCCTTCCTTGAGATTTGGTACTGACCTATCTAAAGGAATAGCACCTCAAAGAGTTGAGGAAGTGAATGCTAGAACTGCTTGCACTTGTGCATCAGTTATGAGAAGCTAAGTGTATGCCAGATGTGAACAAAAGCCAGATATCTGCCATGTAGTGGGAGTGGTAAACTGTTACTAATCCTACTATGGAGAAAGAACACTTGATTGCAGTAATAACAATATCTTTAAAGATGATAAGGCTTTAGAGATAGTGATCTCTAAGTCTTATCTTCAAGAAATTAAGACTTTATAGATAGAGATCTAAAAGGTCTTAATTGTGGATACCTTGAGAGATAGTGATCTCCCGGAATAAGGGTATTCTAATAAGGATTATGGAAATACTGGTTATAATAGTTATTGAGAAATAGTGTCAAGGACACTATAACTGCTTTGACTAGATTGAGTATTGGTTGCATTAGATGCAACATTCGCATTGGATGCGAGCACGGTTACCTAGGGATATGCCAGTGCCGTAAAAGGACTTGGCATAGTCTCGCGGGAACAGAGTGACTGATCAGCTTACCTAGCTATTTCTAAATAGCTTATGATTGTCACATGAGTGTGGGTTTAAATGATTAGCCCATTAATGGCTCTTTGGGCTAGTGGGAGATTGTTGGACATGTGAGCCCACGACGAGCCATTATGCAATAAATGTTATTGCAAATATCATTCCCTGATCTGAAATGAAGAATAAATAATTTGCATAATAGGTCCCTCTGTACAATTAGGGTTATGTACCATGGCTATCTTAATGATCATACAAGCTGTTGATTCAATTATTGAATCATAGAGGCTGGTGCTTGGATGAATATCTAAAGAGTTAGATTGAGGACTCATCAAGCACCGTCAAATGATTGTTAAGATGTGATCTCCAGCCTGAGTAGGAGATTGCAATCCTTTCTCACATAGGCTGATATCTGACCGACCTCTTGATGCAGGTCCTCTGCATAGGAATAGAGATTCGGAGGTGTCAGATTAGTTAGGTCAATGGGTTGACTTAACGAGATCGAGATAACCTAAGTCCTATGTTGAATGCTGTCACAGCATAGGCACGCATCCTCTGACCGGAGACAGATGTATTGCTATATGTCTGAGTGTGTACATTTGACAGACCAATAGGTTGATGACCTAACCAAGGTCTATACACCGGCGCGTTGGTGTACACATAAGGGCATATGAGTAATACAATCTCTCAAAGGGATCATACAGGTTCACTACTGAACCGGAAGACATGAGCTCACTCATGATATATTGGGAGGAATCAAATTCCGTGCACGGTCGTCTCGCTTTGGAAGCTTGACTGAATTTGTAGGTTTGATATATACTTTTGGAAAGTATATGATTAAGACCTAGGTATGATATATGCTTTTGGAAAGTATATGATCGATACCAAATCCCAATGATCAAATGAGAAACTTAGTGATCAAACCCTGAAGAAGACAGTGTAAAATAGATCTTGATCTTCGGGTTGACCATGGGTCTTCTAGTATGCAGGATGTACAGGTATTGGGAATACCTGAGGGTGATGTGATCATAAAGGATTGTATATCCATGACGCTTCCATTCCGAGGGAGTGATGAAATAGGTCTGGATTTTAGTGACTCCTTCCAGTAGAGAAGCAATCTGATCTTAGTCCAAGTGTTGGACATTGATCTGAATGAGATTCAGATTTAATAAGAAGATTAGATTTGCGGTCTTGATTTAATCAAGCATCTATGGGAGGTTCGTAAGATCTGGATTTGAGATAAAATCTCAACATCCAAGTCACTATACGTGGAATAATACAATCGCCCTGTCCTTATCTCCAAGTATCTGCGGAGAAAGCACATTATTCTTGAAAGGGTTCAAGAATAATTCATTTGATGAAATATATATCCAAGCAAGGACTTGATGATTAAATGAGATTTAATTATCAAGCATAATATGAATATGATTCATATTATTATCCAAGACAATTAAATGAGATTTAATTATTAAGGATTAGAGAATGTGGATAATACTATCCATGATATATGTTTATTATAAATGCGATTTATAATATGTATATATAAGAGAGAGAATTTATGTAAATAGCATTTGTTAATTAATAGTGTGAATTGGATTCACATTTGTAAATTAATTGGAAATGCAATTTACAAATTAGTTTGGGTTGTGAATGTGATTCACATAATGGTCAATGGCATGATTGAAATATTCACAAATTAATTTGGAATTAATTTGGTGGATATTTTTGAATAATTGAGAGATAAAATAATATAATAAAAGGAGAAATAAAGCCACCAAATTTAGAGGTGGCGTCACCCATGAAAGAGTCATGGGTGACGCCCCTTAATTTTAGGAGGCTATATTGACTCCATTTTATTATAATGATTAATCTCTCAACTAATTTATTTATGTTGAATTAAAAATGTGTTGATAATGTTGCAACATATATTTAATTTAATCATAAATAAATGTTGTTGGTTTTAATCAACAACAATCATAGCCATTGATTTACATGGATCAAGCATAGCCCTTGGATCCATGTGTCCCATGGATTGAGATCCAATGGATCCTAAACTAATATAAATAGAGGGCTAGGGTAGCCTTCCATGGTACATTATTAAGAGTTGTACAAGGTGACAACTCTCTCTCTCTCTTTCTCATTCTCGCCCTCTCTCTCTCTCTTTCTCTTCTCCATTAAGTGGCCGTCCACTTTGTGTTGAGAAAGGAGAGACTCTCGGCTTCTTCTTCGACGACTCGAGGATCTCCTTCTTCTTTGGAGTTGCTTACTCTAAAGGAAGACGACGGATTTCGTTTAACGAAATCGGCGGAGCCATCGCTTGGATCTTCATCGAGGATTGCGGGAAGGAACATGACTCATCATCGCGCCCGCAAGTGCGTTCTTCGTGGATCGGACTTAAGATAGGAGGATCTCTACTTTGGGATCTCGCGATCACAACCACGCTTCAAGAGGTATTCCTTTTACTTGGTGGTTTGATGAAACGATCCGAGAAGTGTTCTCGTGATCATGTGGTTTCATCTTTAGTTAAAAATTTTAATTTCCGCTGCATCTAGCAACTAGTGCGACTAGTTGCTCCGATTGCATACGATGCGATCGACACGCTTCCGTGATGCGCTTGAGGATTCTCAATATCCTTCATGATCGCCTCCACGCAGCGACATACCACCGCATCGCGCACCCATCTTCTTCATAAGCTCAACCAACTCTGCATCATTCCTCATCGCCTGCCTCGGGCTGTGTGCACAACCACCCACCCCCTCATCTTCAACCCCACCTCACGTGCACGATACGTGAGGTCGTGGGAATATTAAGCCCATGCCCTTTAAAAACGCTTTGTTCACCCTCTTATTTTAACTGAATTAATGAATAAAATAAATGTGGTCATTCGTTGTCGTCGGGCAATTCAAATTTATCAAAAACCACTTTAATTAATATATCAGTTAATATCGAGCGACAATTTTTATTTTACTTGGACAAGCCCAAAGTCGAACTCAGGGAGGCAACTTTCTCCTTAGATTAATTTAAGGTAGATTCAGATGTTAGGTTTTCAGGGGAATGTTTTTTTATGGTTTTTTATGCAGTTAAAAAAGTACAATGCAATCTTAGACACATTCGAGGGTAAAAATGTGAATATGATCAAATTAAGTCCAAAATTCTCAAACTTGGCCAGAATGTTAATTATGATGAAATGAAGAAACCTATTTTTTTTTTAATTTTTCGAGTCTAAATGAATTTACTACGAATTAAATATGAATGTATGGTGATATTTGCAAAATTAATTTTAATAAATATCGGATTAAATTATTTTCAGAGATAAAATTTATCCTAGATACTTCTATGTGAGATGAATCCAAAAAAATTACTCGATCCCGAAAATACTTAAATTTTGACTTATTAAAAATTGATTAAATGAAACATCAATTAATTTATTTAGACCTCTATATACGTGCAAAATGTGATGATTTTTGGGCACAAAGTAGAACTATTCAAATTCTATCTCTTGTAAATTTTTGGTAATTTTCAGAGCAACGATTAATTTAATATCAAATTAACAGCAAACAAAGGGCAAAATATTCAATTTCCATGAAAATAATTATATTAAATAACCAGAAGCTCACAAAAAATTCAACAACAATCACAATGATAAAATACGAGGTCTTCTACAATGTGCTATTTTTAGAATGACAAAATGATGCCAAATGGATGTTTAAATAAATATGTAAACATAGGGGTATGAATGCAATATAGAACAAAATCGATAGAAAATAAATATGCTGACAGAGACTTAGATGAGACTACCTATACCTGCGAGGGTATATATGCCATTTCTCCATTGATGCGTGTGCTTCTTGCGTGATTTCAGACTGGCGGGGGTGTCAGGGTAATTTCCAGGACCTCCAGGGGAACGGGTACAATATTTCCAGTGAAGCACGTGACACCTCATGTGAGATGGTCGGCAGGAGTGCACTTGTAATTTGCTTAAAAATGGAGGGCTTCAGGTGAAATTTGTTAATAGGGGCATGTGCGGCACGTGGTCCCACTTTAGTGGGGACCTGTGCATGATTAAAGAAAGCGTAGGGGTCTCCACGTAAATGTGCCCCTCTCTCACGTGGTATGATCGTGAGGAGGGGGTAAGGAGCAACATGCAAGCCAAGGGCAGGCAAGCGGTGTGCCTGGTGTGGGGCGACGGAGGTGCGCAACTCCCTGATGGTTGGAGGCCTCTCCGAGCGACACAAACCCGGAGATGGCGAAGATGCTCGGGTGGGCTTTGATGAATCTCGAATTCACACTCTAAATCTCATTTATTAAGCTCAAATCCCTCAAAATCAACAGCATATCTGCATCTATTCTGCATAATTAGCATTCATGCATGTTTTTCATAAGAATTGTATTTTAGCACTAATTTCTGCACAAAATAAGAAGCCAAAAATCTCAACCAAAAATGACCTGTAAATAGCCTAACTTCCCGGATTTTTAACTCATTCATGCTAACTCCAAATAAGCCAAAACACCACCACTGTGTATATATCACTAACAAGAATAAAGAAAAAATACAAAAAAATAACTAACCCAAATAAGTGGACCAAAAACCCAAACCCTAGTTTCAGGATTTCCGGACTAAAAACCTCATATCTTCCTCATCCATTGTCCGATTTAATCCTACTCACTGTTGAACTAATGTACATTCAATTACCTTCAAAACAAGACCAGTTCAAGTGAATCAGAGCTCATATATGAAAGTTGGGTTTTGGGCCTCTTTTGTATATTGTGTATTTTAGCGATTTTTGACCTAATATTTTATGTACATATTTTATCGATTAATAAAAATCCAAAAAATTAGATTAATGTGTAAATATTTATCTTTGATTTTATCATATTTTTTTTCGGATTTTTATCTGGTTTAAAAATGACATAAAAATGATAAAACCCAAAATTCAAGGTATTCTATGTACATGGGATACCCCAAAAACATCACTTTGTACAGTTGATCGATTTTGGTTTTGATGTCTTCATGAAAGTTGTAGATCTCATCGAGACTAGCAATTTTATGAAGAAACTTTTTCGATTCGAGGTTGTTTGCTACTTATTTTTGATTTTACAAAATCTTTAATTTCTGAATTTTCTGGTGCTGACATGTGGCAGCCCCTGGGGCCGGCACATGTCAGCCATTTTGACCCCTTTATTTACTCGTTTTTATAAAAAAATAAAATAAAAATATAATAATAAAATAAAAAAATAAAAAAAAATATAAAAATAAAATCGACGCATGTGCTCCGCACGTGCCCCGCGCATCCTCCCTTTTGTTGCCACGTGGCACGACAGGAGCCATCCGATCGCGCTCGATCGGATGGCGCCTGTGCGTTGTCTACCTCCACCCCCTTCCCAATCGGGAACGCCACCTTTCCCCTTTTTACGCCGCCGCCCCAAATCGCGAAATCTCCGCCGGCCTTCTCCAGGCAAGATCTCGCCCATCGCAGACCAATTCCTCCATCAAACCTCGTCATATCTTGATTCGGATCTCCTTGTCACAAGCCTAAGAATCTCGCACAACTCCGGTGAACCCCTCCCCTATTTAAGACATGTTTACTCCGACTCGCCCATCATCCGTCGATACTCATCATCGTCACGACCTTGCTGGTGGTGACAGCCCGGTAAGGTCTCCAACGCTGGCGAGATCCGAGGCGCTAAACACCCTCATTGCAGAAGCGTCTTCCCCGGCGTACTACCTTACTCCGATTCGACGTTGAGCCCACGACGACTCAACCACACCTCCGACCACCTGCGACTTCGAGCTACTCCACTGACTTCGCCTCCAATGCCACCATCGATTTCATCGCTCCGCCTCCGAGCTTCTCGCTACAAGATTTGCTCCGATCAGCCCCGCTTCGAATTCATCAATGCCAACGATCGCCGTGCCATCGGCCGACTACCACCGCACGCCTCCACTCCAGCCCTCCTCCCGTCACCAGGAGCGGCCCTCGACCTCCCCTCGTCGGCCACCACAATGCCGGGGCTCAGACCCGTGGCCCCCGCCTCACGTGCGAGGCACGTGGCGGGGGAACGACTTCAGGCTCTCATCAGCCTAGGGGTCACGTGCTGCGTACATGCCCCTTTGGGCAATTTACAAAAGTCCCCCTGAAGTTTCCTATTTTGCACACCAGACCCCGCCTCCAGAGGGCACGTGCCACGCACGTGCCTCTTCTGGGAAATTTTGCAAGACACCCTCCACTTTTTTGGTAATTGCAAGTAGGTCCCCCTTGTTTATTTTATTTATATTTATCGCAGTTATACCCCTGTGTTCCCCTTTTGTTTTGAACCTCATCTCTACATCATTTTATTTATTAAAAATTGGAATTTTGTTCCTCGATTAATTCTCTACATTTAGACATATTCTGGGCATTTTGTGAGTAGTGGTTAATTAATAATTAATTATTTTGTGGAAAATTGCATATTTTTCCCAGTTTGTGCTCTAAAATTCATATTTGATTAACCATTGCACTAAAAATTCCCGAAAAATCATATATTGTAGAATTAATTATGCTTGACATTATGCTTAAAAAGAATTGCATTTGATTGCGTAGTTTGCCCTGTAAAAATAATTTTGCATATTTTAGTGTTTATTTTTTAATAGGTATTAGATCTCACATTTTCAAGGTTTAGGATTTTGCTAAGATCAATCACTTAGTGATAGATCTTAGATAATTTTGATCCTTGAAAATAAGTAGGTTTAACATTTATTATAATTAAATATTAAATTCATTTTGTTTGCATTTAAAAATTCCTAAAAAATTCATATTGCATCCAAAAATTCCAAAAAAATTTACAGTGCATTCATTTCATCATATTTTGCACCTTGGCCAAGTTTCGTAATTTTCGGACATCATTTGAACATATTTGACATTTTAGTCCCTAAAATAGGCTGAATTTTCATCTTGCATCCCTTATTTGCATTAAAAATTCCAAATAAGACCGTCTCGAAAATCGTGTACAAATTTTGATAGACATAACTCTAGGTTGTTCCTTTGCCTCCTTGAGTTCGACCTTGGGACTTGCCTAATTAAAATAAACATAAAACCACATTCATTAAAATTGACCAATATTTTGTGTAGTTATTTTCTTGACCGATTTCGAATTGCCGCCTACAACGCACGACATATCATTTTAACACGAACAATAAATAAACATCTTAACAAGCGCGTTTTCGGAATCGATCAGGCTTCTAAGTAGAGCTTCCTGGTGTGGCTGGCACTGAGACATTGTCGACGATAGCTAGAGGAGTTGCTGGCTTCTGGAGGGGGTGCACGGAGCTTGGAGCGCAACCCAATCACGGAGGGCATTGTCACATCAGTGGCTCTAGTTGGTCCTCGACACGTCGGTCGGGGCAGCAGGCTGCTAATCGGCATGAAGAAGGTGGGTGCATGGAGTGCAGTAGGGGAGTGTGAAGGTAGTGAAGGACACGACTATCTGGTGCTGGAGTGGTCCGTCCTATCTGGCGAGGTGTTCCTCACTACGGGCTTGACCTGCAAATGGGGGCGATCTAACCGGGGCGAGGGGGTTCATTGGAGCGGTGGAGGAGTCGAAGATACGTTGAGTTGGAATGTGGGCGATTGGGAAAAATAGAGGAATACATTGAAAACAGAGAAAAGGGGGAAGGAACTATCAGTCGATGTGCTAGCTCGGCCAAGAGGTGAAGGTTGTCTCTTAGGAAGGTGGAGACCAAGAGGGCAGAAGGCGAAGTGGTAAACGACATACGGTGAAGGATGGAGGCGGTAGTCGATGTCGATGGCAGATGGAAAAAGAACGGTGGTAGTGAAGAAGAAGAATTAATGAACAAAGAGGAGGAAGAATATTACCTGAGGTAAACGATTCACCTGGGAAAGAGGAGCTTATAGATCCTCTCTCTAGACCTCAGTGAAGGTCGAGCTCAAGCTTCTCACGGAGCAGCTGCGGCACGGGACGGGGAGTCGTGTGGATATCACTGAAGAGATTGGTCGTCGTTGCTTGCGCTTGACGTTGCTTCAGCTGTTACCTGAAGCAGGAAGGAGCCGGGCCTTCTCACATTAACGACAGATAGAGTGGAATCACGGCGTAGGGGAAGTATTTGAGGATTTGAAGTTGGCAGTTCTGATGGTGGGCATCGTGACTTGATTGGAGGATATGGAACGAGAGAGGAGAAGATGTGGCAACCTAAGGTTCATGCAAGGGTGACGGATGATCGGTCCATGTCGTGTGATGATCGGCAGGTGGTGGAGATAGATGTGCTGGGAAAATGGAAAGGGGGTAAAGTGTGTGCAAGGTGGGAGACGTGGGTGAGGGGGTAGCATGAGGAAGACGACGGGTCCTCCACCATTGGATCTCACGATCCAACGACTGAGAGACGGTCGCTAAAGAGCGGTGCGGATTAGATCGATGGATGGAGGATCGAAGGGCGCCAGGAGCGCCATGTGTCAAGATGGGAGTGAGGCGTAAGAGAACAAGTGAGATGTAGTTTGGAGATTGATCGAATGGTTGTGGATGAGTGGGGGAAGGAGAAGTTGGGATGGAGTCATCCGGAGTTGATCGAGCGGTGACGGGTGAGACACGTGGCAAGCTGAGATGAAGGTGAGGGCGGGTGGCTGTGATGAAGGCTGGAACTTGATCAAAGGGCTCAGAAAGGAGAGAGCGGAGTGTTTCCGTTAATGCCAAGAATGATCTTTCAGTTCATGATATGATCTGAAGCATTTGGAGATGATCCAATGGAGGAGAACGTGGGGCATGTGGCGTGCAGAGTCTCGGGCCACGTGGCTCAACCAGAAAGAGCCATGTGGCCCAATCAGATTATTCAGATGAAGAAGTTGAAATATGAGGGAGAAGTAGGTCGAATTCGGAAAAACTCAAAACATGAAATTGTAGATGTCAATGAGATCTACAAGTTTCATGTTGACCAAAAACTGAGACGAGGTCGAACAGAGGGAGAAATATTTTTGTGAGTGTTTTAAGGGTATAAAAACACTATGATTTTTATTATTATTTTTTTATCATTTTAAATAAAAGAAAATCGAAATAAAAATGGAGAAAATATAAAATGAATATTTATATTTTGATCTATTTTTTGATTTTTTAATAATTAAGAAAATAAAAAGATAAAATACAAGGACAAAAAGGTCAATAAGTACAATATACAATAGGAGCCCAAATTCCAAGTTTCATATACGATCTCTGATTTGAATGAAATTGGTCTTGTTTTGAAGGTCTTTGAATGTATATTACTTTAACAGTGAGTAGACATAAATCAGATACTATATGAGAGAGATATGCACATTTTAAGGTTCATAGTTTCAAACTTGGATTTGGGTTTTATTGGACAACTTTACAAGTTAGTATTTTTTCGATATTTTCCCTTTATTAGTGTTAGTAACTATAGATTTGATTTTATTGGATTTTGAGTTAGTATAAAATAGATACAAATAAGGGAATATAGCTAATATATAGGTGATTATTTACAAGTGAATTTGGCTCCTTATTTAATGCTTGAATGCTAAAATGCAGATATTATTTACATATGCATGAATGCTAATTATGCAATATAAGTGATGAAATGCAAGTAATTACTTGGGAACAATCCTCTATTTTCAACTTTTAGAGTGATGAATCACCGATTCATCAACTCCCTATACTTAAACCTTGCTCGTCCCCGAGCAAATAAAATGAAATGCAAAAGTGAAAAGATTTTGGGTGCCATACCAAGGTCATGAACAAAAGTTAAAAATGGAGCTTGACTCGACCTTTGGATTAATAGTGTAGCGGAACCTTATTGGGTTATGAATTTAAGACCTAACATCCTTTAAGTTCCACAAGTCTTTTATTCAAATCTCCTCAACAATCAGGTCAAAACAAATCCTCATATGCAAATTCTGATGACTATGAATCATAATTGTACTCTGTAAGTAAAATATAGCTCTCCACATCAGAAATGGCAAAGAAACAACCTCCTCTAACAAGGTTTCGCTAATTCCCTGGTCTGGTAACTCTTTCCTTGAGGAGCGAGGTATTTCCTACTAAGTTCAAGTACAACCAGCTCAAGAAGAGGGGGTGGAGAGAAGAATGGACGGTAGCCAGTGTGGCTACCTATCCTAGGATGCTTGACCAGTGCATCCGAGTCATCCAGTTGCATGCTTTGAAGCTCTTCTTATTTTTCTATGCTTGTATATACACTCCGGCATGCATTTTTCTTTTCAATCAGGCTCTTTTGGAGATTCCGCATTTTTATTTTTTTTCTTTTTCTCTTCTTTCTTTTTCTCTTTTTTTGACATATATACAAGGTGCAACATGTACATAAGGAGTTTTTCTCCTTGAGCTAGTAGACTATCCCTCTTTTGAAGCTTTATTGCAACCCACAGCATCCCGTCCTTAGACATCAACACCACCAGACTAGGTTGAGATGCACTACCCTCCTTAGAGGAGGACGGATGTTTCCACCCATGTGCTATTCCAAGCCAAAGGATTCTACCTCCTCATCATCTCATCAATGAAGAGCTATGTACATGGTCCTTGTCCAAGCTAGATCAATGTATAAAAGAATCATGCGTATGTACAAAATATTCTACTTTGACTAATCAAGATGACATGTGAACATAGATCTGCGGACTCAAAGAATTAAGTCACTTGACATGAAAAATCTCATGTCCAGTTCCTCTAAGGTTCCTCTGAGATTAGGTCGATTAAGGTCAAATCAAATCCATCCTCGATATCTAATCATAACTTGGTTCAGAACCCACTAACTTTTCACTTTGCATATGCAAGATATGCATATGAGATGTAGATGACATGCTATGTAGATGAATGAAGTGCAAGATACTTTTTTTTGAAAGCAAGGATGATATGAAATAGTAAATAAGAAATCTTTATTTTCATTCATTTTTTTAAATTTTCTGATATACAACAATTTTTATAAGAATATTATTTACAAGAATTTTATAGTTTTTTATTCAAGAATTATACAGATTATACAATATACATACTGGTATACATGTATTTTATAATTTTTTTCAATTTATACCCACCCCGTAATTATTGTATAATATATACAAATATAGGTGAAAATATGTGAAAGTACGAGCTATAGGTAAAATATACATGTAATATATACATGCCCCCCCTATACTTAGCGTGTGCTATGTCCTCAGAGCATGAAAAGCGAGGGAAAAGACATAGCTCGTGCTAAGCATAGGAAAGCTAAAATCACAACAAGTATAAAACTTGTTCCACCCCCTATATTTAGGCTCTTGCAGCCTAAGTATAGAAGAATATAAAAAATGGGGCGGATGAGGTCAAGAGGGGAAATGGATGAGTATATACATGGTGGGCATCGATCCCCCTGTACTTAGGCTCTAGCCAACCTAAGTATAGCACAAGAGTGAGTATAAGGACCAATGAGATTTGGAGAATATACAGAGAATGGTGAAGAGACTTGGGTCACTCTCCCCCCTATACTTAAGATCTGGTCGTCCTAAGTATAGCCATAAATGAAATGATATGGAGTTGGGGCAAGTGATTCGAATCACATGGGAGGGAGGGAGAGAAAATATATACAAGAAGGAGTGCGTATGTATAGATAAATCATGACCTGAATCTTTTTGATGTTGTTGATGTCTAGAGATTGATGTTGCAAGGACTCGTGCATAAAAACAATCTCCTCAACATGGATTAACTGATCATTAGGTTCGACAAAGTGTTTCAGCAGTTGTCCATTAACTAGGGATATTTGTGCTCCATCTGTAAGATCTAAGATCTCTAAACATCCACTTTCATGCACAACACGGACTATGAACGGACCCGTCCACTTGGATTTAAGCTTCCCTTAGAAAACCTTCAGCCTCGCATTGAACAACCATACCTCCTGTCCAGGAACAAAGGTCTTTCGTCTGATAAATCTATCGTGCCAACACTTTAACTTATCCTTGTACACCAAACTGTTGTCATATGCTCGGTTTCTGATCTCCACTAGTTCATTCAGATCCATTTCTCTCTGTTTCTATCCTAGGTGTGCATTCCAATTGACCTTCTTGATTGCCCATTCAGATTTATGCACTAACTCTGCGGGCAAATGGCACGGCTTCCCAAACACCATTCTGAATGGGGAGGTTCCTAATGGTGTCTTGTAAGATGTCTTGTAAGCTCAAAGGACTTGATCCAAGATCTGAGACCACTCTTTCCTGTCTTGGAAGACAAGCTTCTGTAATATGGTCTTAACCTCCCTATTCGATACCTGACTAGCGACACAGTGTTCGATGTCGTAATCCTTTACGAGTTTCTTCATGTCTTTGTTCACAAAATGGCTACCCCCATCTGATACCAACACTTTGGGGATCTTGAACCTAGAAATGATGTGATCTCTGATAAATTTACAGACAGTTTTGTTGTCTATGGTTCGGGTCGGGATTGCCTCCACCCACCATGACAAATAATCCACTACAAGAAGGATATATTCAAAACCATGGCTAACCGGGAATGGGCCCATGAAGTCGAGCCCCAGTCATCATAGACATCACAAATGATGACAGGCTGCATTGGCGTCTCATCCTTGGAACCAATGGTTCCTCCCATTTGCTGGCATATTGGGCACGACTTCACAAAGGTGAGAGTATCGCGAAATAGAGTCGGCAGTATAGGCCACATTGTTGTACCTTCCATGCAGTCCTCTTCCCGGAATGGTGTCCTCCTATCTTCAGACTATGGCAGTAAGTAAGGACACTCTGATATTCCTCTTGAGGAATACACCTCCTCCAAACACAATCTGGTCCTTCAAAGAAAAGGATCGGATCCTCCCAATGGTAATGTCTCGCATCCGACTTGAGTCGGTCTATGTTTCTCTTGGGCCAATCTTCGGAAACTTTCTTGGAGACAAGATAGTTCACTATATTGGCGTACCATGGGAGTGAGTCAATGACAAAAAACCGACTCGTATGGAAAGGAGTCTCGCATAGGTGTAACATCAGAAGTATCAAGAATTTCGAGACGGGAGAGGTGATCAGCCACTACGTTGTTTTTTAAGGTTTATCTCTAATATCCAAATCAAATTCCCAGAGAAGCAAAATCCACCTAAGAAGACATGCCTTCACATCCTTCTTTTCCATTAGGTAAGATATTGTTGTATGATCTGTGAACACAATCACCTTAGATACGATGATATGGGATCTGAACTTATCCAAGGCAAACACTATTGCAAGCATTTCCTTTTCGGTAACTATATAGTTGTGTTGAGCGGGGTCAAGCACTTTGCTTGCGTAGTGTATAGAAAACGGGATACCATCCCTCCTTTGTCCTAACACAGCCCCAACGACAGAATCTGAGGTTTCTGTCATGATCTCGACAGGAAGAGACCAATCTGGGGCTTGTAGGATCGGGGCGTCCATGATCATCCCTTGAAGTTGCTTAAAGGCATCAAGACATTTGTGATCTACAATAAACTCCACGTCTTTGCCTAGAAGCTCAGTTAGCGGTCGGGCTATCTTCAAAAAATCTTTGATAAATCCAACATGCCTGAGGAATGACCGCAACTATTGTACGTTGGTCGGTGGCTGGAGTCGTCTGATGACGTCTACCTTAGCAAGGTCAACCTCCATTCCTCTCTTGGAGATGACATGCCCAAACACAATGCCCTTCATCATCATGAAGTGACTTTTCTCTCAAGAGAGCACCAGATTGACCTCACAACAGCTTTTGAGGACTTGATCCAGATTTTAGAGACAAGAATCAAAGGAATCACTGTGGACCAAGAAGTCATCCATGAAGAATTCCAGGAATTCATCAACCATCTCGGTGAATACTGCAATCATGCACCTTTGATACGTACCGGGAACGTTGCATAACCAAAAGGGTATGCGCCTCAAAGCATAGGTATCAAAGGGGTATGTGTATGTGGTTTTCTCCTAGTCCTCAGGTGCGAAAGCTACTTTATTGTAGCTAGAGAACCCGTCTAAGAAGCAAAAGAATTCCTTTCCCGCTATCCATTCTAAGATCTGATCGATAAATGGTAGGGGAAAATGATCCTTCTTCATCGCGACATTCAAGCGTCTGTAACCCACACAAACATGCCATGACATGGGCACTCGTGTCATGATCTCCTCTTCGTTGTCATTGGTGGTCATCTAAATTCCTGACTTATTTGGGACAACATGAATAGGTGCTACCCACTTGGAATCGATGGGATAAATAAAACCCACATCATACCATTTCTCAATCTCCTTCTTCATGACCTCTCATAAATTTGGATTCAACCTACGTTGGAATTCATGAGAGAGTTTAGCTTCATTCTCAAGGTAGATATGATGCGAACACATAGCGAGATTTATCCTGTGTAAAGCGGAAATGCTCCAGCCTATCGCCTTGCGATTTTCTCCAGGATCTCTAGCAAGCGAGATTCCTGCTCCGCAATCAATCGCGAACTGATGATGGCCGAAAATTTCCTCTCTTGTCCTGCAAGGAAGGCATACTTCGGGGTTGTACGTAATGGTTTGAGCTCAGGTAAAGTGTAGTCATCGAGGAAATCTGGCTCAATCAATTATGGCTCTGTGCTGGTAGTGGTTGGATCTGTTTCTGAAGTAAATGCCACCAACTCATTCAGCTCTGTAGTCGGATCGTCAAAAGTATCCAAGCAATCTGTAAAAGACACGTCTGACTCATCATCCTCATCTTTTGATTGTCATAAAGAGGGAAGGGCTGACATGACCAGTTGGGCCTCTGTGTCATCGAATATGTAGGGGGATGCATTTTCTGTATAGACAAGAAGAGAAGACAATGGAGAGGATCAAAAAGAATATAACACTCGGGGTGCACACCCCTCATATACTTAGGACAAAGTACGTCCTAAGTATAGAAGACTGTCCACAAGGGGCGACACCTTTTTGATGGATATAGAGGATGGAAAAGGAAAAGAAGAAAAAAAGAAAAGAAGAAAAGATATCAACGGATGGAAGAATGAAAGAATGATATGGACAGATGGATCTATACAACGGGAGAAGGAGGTGATAATCATGTATGAGATGCAAATGATATGAGTCAAAGAACACATCTCATACCTGAAGAATGGGGGCAACGTCAACGGTCGGTGGATCATGGTCTAGATATAGCTTCAGGCACTGACCATTAACACGAAAGGTAGAGGAAGATGACAACTCGGATATATCAATGCTACCATTGTCATGTACCTTCCTGACCACATACATACCTTTCCACTTACTCTGTAATTTCCCTGGAAATAACTTCAGCCTGGAATCAAACAACCATACGCACTGATCGTGCTCAAACTGTTTAAGGCTGATATGAGAATTGTGCCATGTCTTCACTTTTTCCTTATACTGTAGGCTGCTAGAAAAGGCTGTATCTCTCAACTCCTCCAGGGCTGCCAACTCTGCTTTACTTTGTTCTCCTATACTCTCAGGATCCAATAATAACTCAGTAACTGCCCAAAGTGACTCGTGCTTGATTTCCACTAGCAAATGGCACGGCTTGCCATAGACGAGACAAAAGGGGGATGTCCCTAATGGTGTCTTGAAGGAAGTCCGATAGGCCCACAAGACCGAGTCCAAAAGCTGTGACCAATCCTTTTGGTCCGGGCAGACAACCTTTTGTAAGATAGTCTTGATCTCCCTATTCGAAATTTCAGCAAGACCATTAGTCTGAGGGTGATATGGTGTGGCAACACGATGGTCAATGATGAACTTGTCTGCAAGGGCCTTAACTTTGTCATTAATGAAATGAGACCCCCGTCTGAAATCAGAACTCTAGGTACCCCGAACCATGAAATGATATTTTTCCTCAAAAAACGACACACAGTATTAGCATCTGCGGCTCGGGCGGGGATGGCCTCAACCCATCGTCTTACATAATCCACATCAAGCAAAATGTACTAAAACCTCTGACTCTTAGGAAATGGGCCCATGAAATCAATCCCCCATGCATCAAAAACCACACAAAAGTGAATGGGCTGCATGGGCATTATGTCTCTCTGTCCGCAAGTACCCATCTTCTGACAGTCAATGCATCTCTTCACGAATTCATCCGAATCCTTGAAGATAGTAGGCCACCAAAGGCCGGATTGGAGCACCTTCTGTGCTGTCCGTCTCCCAGAATGATGTCCTCCTGCCTCAAGCTTGTGGCAGTATGTGAGGACGCTATGCTTCTCTTCTTGAGGAATGCACCTCCTCCAGATGCTATCCCCTCCTTCATGATAAAGGACGGGATCCTCCCAATGGTAAAACTTGGCCTTCGCTAGGAAGGTCTCAAGTTTCTGTCTGGGCTAACATCATGGAACCGTCTTGGCAACAAGATAGTTCACAATTTCGGCATACCATGGGAGTGAGGTGATAGCCATGATCGCCTCATATGGGAATGTCTCTGTAATAGGTGCGCTTGGCTCAGATTCCTCAAGGTTCTCTAAGTGGGAGAGGTGATCCGCCACCACATTCTTAACTCTAGGCTTATCCTTAATCTCAATATCAAACTCCTGGAGCGGAAGGATCCATCTGGTAAGGCGAGCTTTGTCATCCTTCTTGGCCATGAGGTACCAAATGGCGGTGTGATATGTAAAGATAGTCACTCTAGATCCGAGAATATATGATCGATACTTATCCAAAGCAAAGACTACGACCGGCATCTCTTTCTCTATCACGGTATAATTCCGCTGAGCAGCATCCAAAGTCCGGTTGGCGTAGTGAATGGCATACGACAATCCATCCCTCCTCTGTCAAGGCACAACCCCTACGGCAAAATCAGAAGCATCCGTCATGATCTCAAATGGGAGAGACCAATCGGGTGGCTGAAGGACATGAGCCGTGACAACCATATTCTCGAGAGTCACAAAAGACGCCAGACACTTATCATCTACAAGGAACTCGGTGTCTTTCGTCGACAAATCATTAAGCGGTCAGGCGAGACGACTAAAGTCTTGAATGAACCGTCGGTAGAAACCGATATGCCCCAGAAAAGACCGCAATTGACGTAAATTGGACGGTGGATTGAGTTTTCTAATGATATCCACCTTGGCAGGATCAACCTCCATGCCCCTGTTGGAGATGATAAGGCCAAAGACCGTCCCTTGAGTCACCATAAAGTGACTCTTCTCCCAAGACAAGGCAAGGTTGACCTCTATGCAGCACTGAAGCATACAGTCTAGGCAGTCAAGACAAGCATCAAACCCATCGCCATAGACCGAGAAGTCATCCATGAAGACCTCTAAACAGTCACCCACCATGTTCGAGAAAATGGACAACATGCTTTGGAATGTCGTTGGGGCGTTACATAGACCAAAGGACATCCGTCTGAAAGCATAAGTCCCAAACGGACAGGTGAATGTCGTTTTCTCCTGGTCCTCGGGCGCAATGGCCACTTGATTGTAACTGGAGTACCCGTCAAGAAAACAATAGTGACTCTTCCCAGCTAGCCTCTCGATAATCTGATCAATGAATGGCAGTGGGAAATGATCCTTCTTGGTGGCCTGATTCAATCATCTGTAGTCCACACAGACCCTCCAAGAAGTGGGTACCCGGGTAGCTATCTCCTCTCCAGACTCAGTCACAACTGTAGTGATACCCGTCTTCTTGGGTACCACATGAAATGGATTAACCCACTTGGAGTCGGAGATGGGGTAGATAAAATCGGAGCTCCACCACTTCGATATTTCCTTCATGACCACATCTCGAAGATTCGGGTGCAGCCGTCGCTGGAACTCACGCGAAGGCCTAGCATCCTCCTCAAGATAGATGTGGTGGGAGCACAGAGCCGGACTAATCCCCTGGAGATCAGCTATACTCCATCATATCACCTTGCGGTTTCTTTCAAGAACCTCCATCAGACGAGATTCTTGTTCTCTAGTCAAACCTGTTGAGATAATGACTGGGTGCATATCTGGCTCACCCGCAAGAAATCTATACTTCAGCGACTGCGGCAAGGGTTTCAGCTCTGGACAACTGGGAGGTGGCAGATATGGCTTTTGATATGTCTGTGTGAAGGCTACTAGGTCTGCATGTGAGAACTCTCGCTGTGCATGAGAATCTGACAGAGGGAACCCTGCTGAATAATCTATGAACTGTACTGGCTCACACTCCATCCTAGCTGTCGGCTCAGAAGGAATCAGACAGGGCAAATAATCATCAAAATCATCCCAATAGATGTCTTAATCGGAGGGATCTGAGCTAGAAGAACAAGAATGAAATTCTGCATCACCACTCATCACGGAACTGTCAGCCTCGATGGTATCCTTGTCCAGATGCGTTCTCTCCAGGCTCTCAACTGTCATCAGCTGTAAATAGAGTGAATCTGCAGGCAAGGCAAGGGTCTGTACTACTGGATCTGTCCAAATGGATTCAACATCTGTCATCACAAAATCACACTCCTGGTGGACGTCTCGCTCATCCTCTGTCATATGTTCAATGTCACTGTACTGCTCTGAGCATGCTGATTCTCTTGCTATGGTCTCCTCGATCGTCTCTATTTTATGCTCTCGCCCTTTATGCAAAATCATACCTTCCCACTATCATGATCGGTCACCACCTTGGCAGTGGCAAAGAATGGGCGTCCAAGTATGATGGGGGCATCGGTTACCGACTCAAGGATCTCCATGTCCAATACAACAAAGTCCACGGGGAATTTCAGGCCCTGAATGGTAACGACCACATCTTTCAACAACCCTTTCGGCCTCTTAGTCGACCTATCAGCAAACTGAAGGATTGTCCTGCTCCGAAGAAGCGGACCAAACTCGAATCGGTCGAGTAAGGCTGCCGGAAGGAGGTTGATAGAAGAATCGCTGTCTAATAGAGTACGATCGAACTGCTGCTCCTGAATATCGCATCTGACATAGGGAGCTCCTCCATCAGGTCTCTTGGCTGGCAATCGGTTCTGAATGGTGCAACAAGTAGAATGGGCGAGCACATGGATCTGATCTCTGTGGTTCCTCCTCTTCCTGCGGATTGTAGTCTTCTCTCTCAAGTTCTTTTGGAAGAGGGGGATGTGCTCAAGCGCCTCCTGTAGAGTCAGTTGGATCTAGAATCTATCAATCATCTGGTTGTTGAACTCTACCTGTTGAGTCTTTTTTGGATTTTGTCTTTTATCCCCCTTCGCTAAGCGGAGTGCTTCAGGGAAGGGGATGGAAGGGACCTCCTCAGATGGAGGACTAGGAATAGGTTCATGTGCCTGTAAAGGAATGGAATCCATACAATGATCATCATGCAACACATATGGACTCGAGGTGAATACAATAACCTTTCCTTTATTCATTTTTTTGTTCTTTTTGTTACCACAGTCCTGAGATACAAAAGGTGGTAACACTACATGTGGGAGCTCAATAGAAGTAGAAGTGGTGGCCTCAGCACCACCAACGACATCTGACTTTGCGGCATCAGCACCGCGCTCTGGCTCTGCATCAAAAATGGTGGCTTCAACACCACCATCTGCATCTGGCATCACGACGGCCTCAATACCGTCATATGGATCTCCATCCTTGGTGGCATCAGCACCACCGTCATCAACATCATTAGAAGCATCATCATCGCTACTCTACTCATCTGGCGCTCCTGATTCCTCGTGTGGTTGTCGCTCAGATGAGGCGCCGCCGACTGGCTTCCTACTGCTCCTAGTAGTCACAAAATCAGCATCATACATAGAAGACATGTTGCTGAAATAATCACTAGGAGAAGTATCCTCTGTAAACTGTACCTACTCAGACTTCCTTTTCAGATTGTTCGGATTAGGCTCGATACGTGCAGGTATGGCGTCCTTGCCCTTGATGATATCCCTCATCTCCTTCCAGAACTCGTCCATTTCCCGTCGGAAAGATGCTTGCTGTTCAGAAAGCAAGCGGGCGAGGTCATCGAGTGCTGGGTTCTCAAAGGCAGGTGCCTGAGAACCGAAAGTGTTCCCCTGCTAGAAATGAGGCTGCTGCTGGTATTGGGGATGCTGGGAGTATGTCTGGTGAGGCTGCTGACGCTGCCTCCACTGCTGTCCCTGATAGTTGGGATGAGGACCCTGCTGATACTGCTGATAGGCATACTGGGGCTGGTGCTGTTGCTGGCTGTTCTGATGTCCCTGAGTTGGAGACTGATGTTGGGATGAGGTGCCACCAGTGGTCCAATGGAATCTGGGGTGATCATGATGAATCTCGGGCTGCTGTGGGTACCGGTCGTACCAAATCCCATTGACTTCCATCAATGGTTCCTGCTCAACGGGGGGTCGTGGAAGAACTGCCAGTGGCTGATCCGGCTGATAGACCACCATCTGAGTATCCTGAGATGGCGGTGGCAGTGGGTAGTGCTGTAGCTGCTGGACCGGCTCTGTCTGGATGTGATGGACCTGTCGGTACGAGGCAGAGGGCTGGGTGGAGCTGCTGCTGCTGGGATCAGCCCGTGACCTGGGAGGCTGCTGAGTGGAAATTTGTGCCTGCTGAATGAAAAGAATCTGCGTCTTTAGGTCATTCATTGTCTTTGTAATAAGGTCTATCTGGGGAAGACCTTGACTCTGCTTCTTCTCGAGGATCTCGATGCGGTCCAACTTCTCGCTAATGATCCCCATGTCGGCTGCTGCGGATTCGGCTTGGGCTACGACTGCTGATGGAGTGTGGGGACCGACAACGATGCGGGCGATCCTCTGAAATGATCGTGCTCCTTGGGGGGGCTTTTGTTGTGTGTAGACTTGGGCTTGGGCCATGACTGTCGAGTTCTCTGCCATCGTTTCATAGATGGCCCAAACGTCGTCTTCACCCTTGGAGAAATAGGACCCACCATAAGAGGCATTTACTAGCCCCTGCAGCTCTGGTGTCAGCCCACAGAAGAAACTCTGAACCAAATTGGGATTTGATATCTCATGATGTGGACACCGGTCAATGAGCTCTCTGAAGCGATCCCAAGCCTCATGGAATTGTTCATTCGGGATCATTGTGAAATTGCTGATCATTGCTCATGATGCATTCATCCGACCGAGAGGGTAATACTTATTCAAGTATGCGGTCCGGAGTTGTGCCCAAGATGTGACGTACCTCCCAAGGTGTTTCAGCCAGTAGGCTGCTCTGTCAGCTAAGGAGAATGGGAAGGCGATCATCTTGATTGTTTCCTCATCCACGAATCTGTCATGGACAGTGTTACAAATCATCTCAAACTCCTGCAGATGGAGACGAGGTTCCTCGGTGGCTAGCCCATGAAACTTGGTCAATAACTGGATAGTCTGCGGGCGAAGCTCGAAATTCCCCACGATGGGAGGAAGCTGTATCCATCGGTGAGTGAGGGTCGCGGCTGGGTTGTGCAACTACCTCATTGCCATATGTGGCGGCCTCTCCTGGTTAGGGTCTCCTCCTCCGCCTACGGCTTCTGGTATATCTCCACCACCGCCCTCAGGTCTGTCATCTCTACCCTCTCGCATCTGCGCTAGCTCTCTCATGATATCACCCATGAATACTCCTTGTTCTCTAATTTGTCTCTACATGGTCTCCAGGGAGGCTAATAGTGAATTGTTGATGGTAGCCTGGTCATATAAGAATGGTGGATGTTCCTGCTCATCTGGGTGTTCTCCTCTGTCTGTCATTTCTGGATTCTCTGAAATGGCAAAAGAATCCATCTCAGGTGCCGTTAAATGTTCTGAGCTCTGTGTTGCACTAAACTCTGAAACTACTGGACTGATGGAGGAAGAAGGATGGTCGAGGGGGAACAGGGTGGAAGTGAACTCAGGTTCGGAGAGCGGGTCTAGACTCCCCGAAGCCGTCCTATATGAATAGGGAGGAGTGTTGGATAGCGGTGCTGTCAGAGACGGCCTAAGAGATCTCCTTCCCATCATCGTAATTATTGAGAAGAGCGAGGTTGAGAAAAGAAGAAGGGGGCAAAATTGTGCACAATTGTGTAGTGTTTTTGATCTTGACCTTAATTCAACTAATCAATCAAACACAATACAAGGGGTTCACCAACTCAACTCGTGAAGCTGTGAAGGATCGGCTATTATCTTTGTAGTTTTTAGATTGAATTCAGGCAATTAATCTTTGAACGAGTCCTTAGAGTGCTACGCCTATAGGAGAGAGAGTATTGCTAGAAAAGAATCCCGTACTTGTCCTCCTCTTGTGTAACATGTAGTCTGTACCTTTTGAGGTCCTTGTAACCCTTCATGGATCCCTACTCAGCCAAAGATAGAGGGAGGAAGCCGATAGGCGAAACCGATACTTCGGATCTCGCTCGCAATGGAATCACCCGTGAGCGTGCAAGACCCTACTCGGACGCAAGACGATGAGACAGACACCCTTGTGAAAGCGTGGCCTATGCTCGATACTTCAGACAAGGTCGATGCTATACACAATAGAGAGTCATCAATGGTGACCAAGCCCTACTCGTCTACGTATGATAGAAGCGCCAATACTTCGGAAATCCAGGCGATACACAAGGCAGCCACAGACTGGGTTTTGGGCTCTAATCCTTACGAAGCCGCTCTCTCACTTGGAAGGAGACCTTCCCATGCAACCTGAATACAAACGAGGGCTTTGCTCACCCCAAGCAATGTGTCCAATTAGCCAATTTTATTTAGGTCAAGTTTTCTTTAGCAGTCCCTTTTTTGATTTTTTTGGTGTTATCACTTACTTTGAGTCAATTCAATACAAGCGCCTAAAATTTTTGTATTTTTCTTTGATTCCTATTTGATCCAAAAACAGAGAGAGGGGGTCGGAAAGCAATGCGAGTTGGCACTAAGATGGAAATCTCACCTTAGTGCTTAAATGAGGAATGCTCAATTAGAAGACTTACAGTGCTTCCCAGCTCTCTCCATGCGAGATGCAAAACAGGAATTTATAAACCTATGCTATATGCCGATATGCACACGGAAATCGTCCTAAGAAGGCAATTGCTAGCGTGAAGAACCAAATGCTAAACACACAAAGTGAAATCTAGTTGTCCGATCTTGGAATCTCCTCGGTGCCCACCACAATGGGTCCTACCAGCGTTGTACGGAGACTCTCATCGCGCGGTGGTTTTGAATTATATGTTTAACAATTAATTATATCTAAGTCCAAACAATGTCTATAGGTGCATGCAAAGAAGGTGTTTGGCCTTAGGTTACACGATCAAGCAAGCCTAAAAACTAAGGGTTCATTCCACAAAATTAAAGACAGGAAAACAAAACCGGAAAATAGCAAGCGGTGAAAATCCGATGAAAAATGAAGGTGAGCCCCCAAGTGTACAAACACTTGGAAATTGGGCCCGAGTGTCCAAGTCCGAATGTACATGTATTATTACGAATTAATAAAATGTCTCTCTCTAAAAAAATAATAATCTCTCTCTCAAATCCTCCTGCTCTCTCCTGCCGGCTAGGATAGAATAGCCGGCTCTGCCTCCCAAGGTTGCTCAGGATTCCCTAGGCGATCCTCCTCGGTCAGTGGTCCCCTCGCAAGAAGACAAGAAAGAAAGTGGTCAGACAGCTCAAAAATGTATAACAAAAATAGAGAGATCAAGTAAAGCAATAATATAGACAATCAAACACAATCACTCAAAAATATGATCTATACGCTGTTGCTCCCCGGCAACGGTGCCATTTGATAACACGGATTTTGCGAGGGTCAAGATAGTCCACACAAGGTGGGACCACAAAGTCGTTGCGGCGACCGCTCATGAAACCCGTATCAATCAACAATCAACCCACAATGTAGTAGCAAGCAATGGAAAACAAATGTGGAGTCAAAATTTATTATAACTCTACAAAATGTTTATAGTGTGCAAGTGTGTAGAGTGTCGAACTCAGGGAGCAAGCAAGATAGATCAAGCAGAAATGCACATAATGTGATGTGATCAAGTGCCTACCAACAAGCAGATTTTTGTGGGTTTTTAATTTTTTTTATTTTTATTTGATTTTTAATTTACTGATTTTTGTATTTTCTTTTTATATTTTATATTATTACTTTTTTTATTTTCTTTTTAGAATAAAATATAGAGTATATAAGGAATATATGTACACACTAAAGACAAGAGAAAGATTAAAAATAGGGAAAATAGTCAAAATATAGGAAATGAAGTATTTTTGTGTCTTTTATCTTTTTCTAATGTTTTTGTGATTTTTCTATATTTTCCTAATTTTTAGGTATTTTTAAAGTCAAAAATACTGAAAATAGTGAATAAGTGTTATTGACCGAAACTAAAACGAGGATGGAAAATATCAAACAATGTTAAAAATTCCTCAAATTAGTAAAATATAGGTAATAAATCAGATAAAATACACATACTAAATTTGCATTTTTAGGATTTTTCTTGAATTTTTTAGATTTTATGAAGTTTTAGGGGTTTTCTAATTTTTAGGAGTTTTACTTAATTTTTTAGTGATTTTTGGATTGATACTAAATTATGGTAAGACACGAAAATATATTTTTTTTGGAATTTTTCAAAAACGTTTACTAATTTTTAGGGATGTAAACAGTATTGGAAATACATGTTTTTTAATTTTTATAAATATTAAAATGCAATGAATATGCAAAATAAAAATATAGCGTGAAACTACTATGCAACAGGAGCCTAAGATAATTTTTGTAGATTTTTTAGGGTTTTATCGATGCATGAAATAAATAGCGACAACAACAAGAAACTACACTACTGGCAAGGGCATATATGTAAATAGGCAAACATCCAAGGGCCACTGTGCAATTTTCCACAAAATTTTACAACTAGTAAACAAAGTTCCAGGGCTAAATACAAATAACAGAAGCCACTAGGGCACGCCTGCAATTAACCCAACCCAGCACGTGCTAAACACGCGCCTGGGAAGGACCTAAATGCACTATACAAAAATCCCAGGGGCTAAAATGCAAAATATCCAAAAGTATTACACGCAATGTCAAAATTTCTAGACCAAATCGAAAGAACTAAACCCACGAGGGGGTCCTTGCAAAATACCCAGTCCCCTCACGCGCACAGGCACGTGAGGTGACGTGGATATGACCTGATAGCAAATATTTAAAGTTCAGGGGCCTAAATGCAAATATTACAAAAGTATTTAAACTACAGACGAAAGTTTATGTACTAAAAATAAATACAAAAACGCTCAGGGTAAAAGATGCAAAATACCCTGAGCAAGGCGATCCGACGACAGAGGATATGCCACTTAACACGTGGCGCGTGAAGAACGGTCGCTGATGCTTCGCAACTAGCGGCCACGATTAGATCCCTTGACTTGATCTGATGGTGGAGGCGCGGGAGGATCCAACGGCTGCAGTGTACCTGGAACTCGGGCCTTGATCCGACGGTGTAGAGGGGCGGAGCAAGAACAAGGGAGGAGCGCCGACGAGGTGAACTTCCCCGAGCTCAAGCTCCATCCTCCGGCGTCCCTTGGTCTTCAAAAACTGACCTGGAGACTCCTAACGGTCAGCTCTATCTCCTGATGGCTCTAGAAAACCTCGGCGACGGCCGAGGCTCGCGGGGAAGGGCGACGGAGCTGGGAAGCCCCACGGGACTCCGGCGAGATGCAAAACGAGCCCCAGGCTCGATTCAAACCTCCTTGACCTGCAAAAAGGGGTGAAAGGGTCCAAGGCAAAATGCATGGACCCTGTGGAGGTGGAAATGAGGTGAGGGGTGACGGCGCACGGTGGGTGGCCGGAGGAGCACTCCGGCGAAGGGTACGTAGAGGCGAATCGATTGATGGAACTCGAAATTTCTTGGGGGGGGGGGTTTACTCCTAATGCTACGGTGAATGAAATGCAAGGAAAATAAATGGACGATAGTATACCTCGACGCCGACATGCAAGATCTGTCGCTATGAGAACGGATGCAAGATCTGTCCTCGAAAAATCCGTAAAATGGGACAAAAACTGAGGTCTGACAAGGGGCAAAGTTGAGGGACGACCAGTTGACCCGCCGGTCAACGTGGACTGGCGCCTGGTTGGTCCACTTGGACCAACCAGGAAAAATCCCAAAAAAATGATTTGTAAATTCAATTAAAAATAGAAAATGAATTAATTAATTTTTTATTATTAAATAAAAAATATTTGTTATTTTCCAAGGTATTTTAATATGATTTTTAATTCTTTTTATGAGGTTTATAATTACAAATTACCATTTTAGGTCTATATAGGTTTGTATATCTATATATTTTATTAATTTTTTTATTTTGTATAGTTAATTTCATTTATTTCATTTATTATTTTATATATTTATAGAATATTTGTATACACTTCAAAAATATTTTTATTTTATTTTTCTGAAGTATTTTGTACACTTAATGAAATATAAGTGTCAATATTATGTGTCTGTGTATAGGTATTATACCTAGGTGTAATATATACAAGTATTTTATTTGATATTTTCTTGAGACTTTTATTCTGAGTTAAATATACATAAATACTATAAATAACATTTACAAAATTATAAAAATATATAATTATGTGGATAAATAATAAAATGAGTATTTTAATATGTACAAGTATATAAGTGGGGTCAAAAACTCAACTTTCAAACGGTAACTCCGAAAAATACGAAACCACCTTCATTAAATAGCTTATTTGAAATTATACACAATTAAAGGTGATTTGACGCATTTCGAGTTTTTGTTTGCGAGATACAAGTCTGGGAAGTTGAGATTCTGGAATTTTATTCAGATCATAACTTTTTATCTGTACATTGTTTTTGTGTGAAATCAATTTTTTATTTTTCTATATTTAATTATCTACAACTTTCATGACAACATTTCTTTATTTGAAATATAAAAATGGAACAAAAAATAGGTCCCAAAATGAATAAAGAATGAATAAAATCTTTATTGTATCTGGCCCTTATCTCCCCCTACTTTATTCCTTGTCGACCTAGTCATCGAGATGCCTAGGTCTCGGGGTTTCATGTCATAAAATATTTACAATATTTTATTCTTTTTTTCTTTTATTTATTCTATAATTTTGGCTTTAAAAACTGTATTTTATACACTATTTATATGCACATGCATGGATGCTAAGATGCTGGAATTAATGGTATTTACATGCATTTGCCAGGGTTTTTGAGGCCAAAATGATAGAATAAAGATGATGAAATGTGGATTCATCACCGGTACTGTTACAGGTGAGACTGTGGGCCCTATTAGCCCGAGTGGAATGTGCGCTGCTGCTGGTGTTGCTGAGGCCGGTATCATTGTCCTGACCAGTACTGTACAAAGTGTGGTGTAGGGACGGAGCTAGTTTCCTAGTAAGCTAGGGAAGGTTGGTGTGGCTGACCATTCCCTATCCCCGACTATCTATCGACGGGGTCATGGTTGTACCACAACCCGCTGAACTCAAACACCTACAGAGGCTCCTCGTAGGCTGACTCTACCGATAGGGGTGCGTGCTGCTCCTGCTAAGTGTAATGCTGCTCTTCAACCCAGCTACCCTGAGGCTCCTATACTTGTTCCTGTACGAGATGAACTTGATGTACATGTACAAGTGGTGCAGAAGGGGCATGTAGTCGTATCTTGGCTACCTTCTCAGTCAATTCCTCCACTTGTTTCAGCAATCGTGAAAGCGCCTCAAGGTTTATGACCGTTTTGTGGATCTGTTCTACCATGGTGAGCTTATCAGCTATTATACCCATGCTAGGCATTGGGTCTTCTTTCAGATCCGCTACAGTCCTCCTAGATGTCTCATTAGATAAGCTTAAGCGAGACAACTGATAGGCCCTGGTAGCCTAAGATCTGCCTGTTTCTGCCATCTGCTTTAGTTCCATACGACATCTTCTTTCTTATTCAGATAGATACCTCCACATGCTGCACTCACTGACCCTTACATTTCTGAGGTCATACCACAGAACAAGGTCTGGACTAAGATTGCCTTGGTAATGCCATGGCAGGGGCATTTTTGTGTCAAGTCATTGAATCTATCCCAGGTTTCATGGAATGGTTCGTGGGGACCCTGGGAAAAGCTAGTGATCTTTGTCCTCATTTGGTTAGTCCTACTGAGTGGGTAGAACTTCTTCAAAAATAAATCTTTGAATTGCATCTAGGTCGTACATATAACCCTGAGGTTCTTTAGCCAATGTGCAGCCTTATCACCTAAGGCAAATGGGGTATCCTTCAGCCTGATGTAATCTTGTTCAACCCTAGGGTGACCAAGGTTGTTACATACCAGCTCGAAATCTCTCAGGAAAGCATATGGTTCTTCGATGGCATTTCCATTAAACTTCGACAGCAGACTAAGGAAATGGGGATTTAACTCAAATGCTTCTGGGGGTACCTCAGGTACGAGCCAACTATGCATCTCATTCTCAGCTGGGTTGTAGGCATCCACCATCGGTCTATCTATTCCACCTGCCTCAATTACCTGTCCCATCTTATCCATAAGATCTGCATTCAGCTGCTCGGTTCTAGCTAAACAAGCAAGGACTTGATGCATAGGATCATCTCTGTGTTCCTCTTTGTCTAGGTTTTTCTTAGGAGGCATCTTAGTTTTGGGTTGATCTTCTACACCTGATACAACAATGTGGTCTATATTAGAAGAAGATTTAGGAATGAAGATACGCTCGTTGAGGTAAAGGTATTCCTCAATGATATGAGAGAAGAGGAAAGGAATGGTTTGAGGGTAACCATCTTGAGAGTGGGGGATCCCAAACTCAAAAGGGTCATGAGGTCGGGTAGGCCCAAGTTGCGCTTAGGCTGATGAAGACACACTTCATGAGGGGTTCAATGAGAGATTTGCAAAGCTTGAGTAGATATCTCCCAGTCAGTCATCTTTGATGGCAGAAAGAAGAATCGGGAGCACAAGTGTGTAAAGATAGGATTTGACTCCTACCTAAAGCAAGCAAATGAATCACAAACCCTAAGTTCACACTAAGCATTGTGAAGGATCCGAAGCTGGGTCCTATTAATCTGGTTGATTTTAAGTGTGATTTTTCAAGCAAATAGGAAAGATTACATGGCCTATAGGGAAGTCGACTCAAAGCTGGATGCGTCTCCCTTGTTTAACCTGTCGCCTAAGATACCAACGCCCTTCCTTTCTTCACTCCTATCACCAGCTGAGAAGTTCAAGGACCTGCCTCTATATTCTTACCGAAGTAGGCAGAGGCTGACAAGGCTTTTAACTTCACCTTGAAGGGTTACTATCAACTTGTTGCGATGCACCGCTGCTTCACCCCTATCTACTTCCTGAAACAGGCGGAGGCTACTTGGCGCTGGTCCTATAAAAATTCAGCCTGTGATATTTGCTAGGATGGGGGCACGTGACATGGAAGGTGGGGATTTTGGCTCTACCTTAGGGTGTGCACACACACTCTGTACCCTCACTCAGCCTGAAATCAAGGTCGGAGTTATTCTCTCGCAAAAAAGAATTTCCAATTTTATATTGTTTTTTGGTCAATTTGTTTAGCAGTCTCGATTTTAAGTTAGATGACCACTTGATTAGTCTAACACACAAGGCACGCCTATCGTTTAGTCCCATTTTCCTTTAATCTCAAGTTAGAAATCAAGGGAGAAGGAGTAGAGAAAAGCCGATGCACGATAAAACGATGATGTATGCCAAGTTTAGAAGACTTACACTGATCCGCACGCTCTACATGCAGGATGCAAAATAGAATTGAAATTTTATCTAAATGAATGCAATCGATGAAAAGCCGCTCCCAGACAAGCAATTCTATTAATGAGTGAAGAATAAGTTAAATTTGGCTAAGTTCTACGGTCTAAGTGCGTCTTTTAATGGTGAAGTGTGGTCCTAGATATTACGAGCACACATAATCCTAAGAAAGCTCTAAGAGCCGTGAGTGCAGGTCCTATCCTATGTCAAGCAACCACACAACACATAGAGTCTTTTTATTATTCACTTACATGCATGAGAACCCAAACAAAAACCGTTGTAAATGTAAACTTTTTTACAAGTTCTCTCGAAAACCACTCAGTTCAAATCGATGCAGGTTCTTTGGCTCGCCTGGTGAATTGCCTTCGATGCCTCGTGTTCCTCGTACAAAAATAAATGATGGTTAGAGAGAGAACGACACAAAATAAACAAATGCTGAAAATAAACAAAAAAATATTCATAAGAAAAACCGGGAATCAGACTACCTGAGGATGGAAACCTAAAATATAAATTTTCTAAAAATTAACCTAAGTCGTGCCTCCCCGACAACAGCGCCATTTGAAAAACCCTTTGTTCACCCTCTTAATTTAACCAAATTAATGATTAAAATAAATGTGGTAATTCATTGTAGTCGGGCAAATTTGGATTTATCAAAAACCACTTTAATTAATATATCAATTAATATTGAGCGTCATTTTTTATTTTACTTGGGCAAGCCCAAGGTCGAACCTAAGGAGGCAACTTTCTCCTTAGATTAATTTAAAGTCGATTCAGATGCTACGTTTTCAGGAGAATTTTTTTATTTTTTTATGCAATTGAAAAAATGCAATGCAATCCTGGACACATTCGAGGGTTAAAATGTGAATATGATCAAATTAAGTCAAACAATTCTCAAACTTGGCCAGAATGTCAATTATGATGAAATGAAGCTGCCTTATTTTTTTTGGAATTTTTTGACTCTAAATGAATTTACTACGAATTAAATATGAATGCATGGTGATTTTCACAAAATTTATTTTAACAAATATTGGATTAAATTATTTTCATAGATAAAAGTTATCCTAGATGCTTCTATGTGAATCCAAGAAATTACTAGATCCCCAAAAGACTTAATTTTTGACTTATTAAAAATCGATTAAGCGAAACACCAATAAATTTATTTAGACCTCTATCTGTGTGCAAATGTGATGATTTTTGGGCACAACGTAGAACTATTTAAATTCTACCTACAGTGAATTTTTGGTAATTTTCAGAGCAACGATTAATTTAGTATCAAATTAACAACAAGAAAAGGGCAAACTATTCAATTTTCCATGAAAATAATTATATTAAATAACCAAAAGCTCACGAAAATCCAACAACAATCACAATGATAAAATACGAGTTCTTCTATAATATGCAATTTTTAGAATGATAAAATGATGCGAAATGGATGTTTAAATAAATATGCAAACATAGGTGTATGAATGCAATGCAGAAACAAAATCGATAAAAATAAATAAATATGTTAACAGGGACTTAAATGAGATTACCTATACCTGCGAGGGTATATATGCAATTTCTCCATTGATACGCGTATGTCTCACATGATTTCAGATTGGAGGGGGTGTTAGGGTAATTTCTAGGACCTCCAGGGGAACTGGTACAATATTTCCAGTGAAGCACGTGATACCTTACGTGAGCTGGTCAACAGGAGTGCACTTGTAATTTGCTTGAAAATGGAGGGCTTCGGGTGCATTTTGTCAATGGGGGCTCGTACAACACGTGGTCCCATTTTGGTGGGGACCAGTGCACGATTGAAGAAAGCGTGGGGATCTCCACATAAATGTGCCCCTCTCTCACGTGGTATGCTCGTAAGGAGGGGGTAAGGAGCGGCTCATAAGCCAAGTGTAGGTAGGCGGTGCGCCTGTTGTGGAGCGGCGGAGGTGCGCAGCTCCCCGGTGGTTGGAGGCCTCTCCATGCGACACACGCTCGGAGATGGCGAAGATGCTTGGCTAGGATTCTAAGTGGAGCTGCCCGGTGTGGCTGGCACTCGAGGCGTTGTCGAAGATAGCTGGAGGAGTTGCTGGCTTCTAGAGGGGGTGCACGGAGCCTGGAGCGCAGCCCGATTACGGAGGGCGATGTCACATCAGTGGCGCTAGTCGGTCCTTGGCACGCTTGTCGAGGTAGTGATGAATCTGTGATTCATCACTCTAAAAGTTGAAAATAGAGCTTTTTTCCCGAGTAATTAGATGCATATTTCTACTTATATTGTATAATTAGCATTCATGCATACAGTGATAATATCTGCATTTTAGCATTCATATTTGCATTAAATAAGAAGCCCAATTCACTTGTAAATATTCACCATATTTCACCTATTTGTATATATTTTCTACTAACTCCAAATCCAATAAAATCAACTCTATAGTGTATATATTACTAACACTAATTAAAGAAAAATATCAAAAAAATACTAACCTGTAAAATTAATCAATAAACCCTCAATCCAAGTTTGAAACTAGGAGCCTTAAAATGCACATATCTCTCTCATACAGTGTCTGACTTAGGTCTACTTACTTTTAAAGTAATATAAATTCAGAGATCTTCGAAACAAGACCAATTTCATTAAAATCGGAGCTCGTATGCAAAACTTGGGTTTTGGGCCCCTTTGGTATATTGTACATATTGACCGTTTGGCCCTTCATTTCATCCGTTTATTTTCTTAATTATTAAAAATAAAAAAAATAGATTAGGTTGTAAGTATTCCTTTCATATTTTTTCTAATTTTATTTTGGTTTTCCTCTCTTTTAAAAATGACAAAAAATTACAAAAGATAAAATGCGATATTTTATATCTATAAGGTATCACCCAAAAATACATTATACACGTTTCACATGACCTAAAAACCCCCATCTCCTCTTCCATTGCAAGTCACCACCTACTATCATGTAGCACCTCCTGATATGTACGTAGGATAGTAACAACAGAGTCCCACTACAAACTGCTTGTACTCCTCAAAAAGATGATCCAAAGAAACATGTGCAGCAAGAGGATACATGGCACATTGGCGACGAGGCTTCCTTAAGGCAATAGGAATCTCCAGATCATCCGCCATTCTGTCTTCTGGAATCAACTAATCCTATCTATCATGCAAAACTCCAGTGCCAGCTCCAAAAATTGTGAAAAAATTATGAATGATGTATTTAAGTGTGCTTTAATTACGTTCAAATTTCGTCCAATTAGGAGTTGTCTTGTGCATAAAATAAATTCCTTAGCGATTTCTGTATATGATTTTTAATTACATCCACGAAAAAGATTTTTGGTAAATTTCAACTCTCTTGGATTCCTTATTGAAATTCTATTTGAGATAAATCAATCTCTGGATAATTTAACTTCTTGGATTTATTAGAAATTAAATACCCATATTCGCTCTATTTTCAGTAAAAAATACATAAAAAAATCACAAAGTCTCAGAAAGTTCCAAAAGTATTAGTGTAGCTTCATTTCATCATGTTTATCTTCCAGTAAATTTTTCATAATTTTTTCATATCATTTGCACGAAAAATTGCATAAAAACCCTAAAAAAGTTTGCATTTTTCATATGTGCATTTTAAATCCAAAAATTCTAAAAAAAATACATTTTACATTAATCATTGCATTAGGTTTACAGGAAAAATACAATTTGGTCAATTTGGATTAATTTCACATTAAAATTAAATTTGGCTAAGTTGTTGATTTTCTTAATAACCTAATTCCTTAGAATTATTGCATTTGGCATTTTATTGCATAAAAAATTACAAAAAAATCCCACTTGGAAAACAACGATCTAATTCATCTAACGTAATTCCGAGTTGTTCATTTGCCTCCTTGAGTCAACCCTGGGGCTTGCCCAGGATAAACAAACATAAAACCGTGCGTTAATTCATTCGATGATTCATCGATTTGTGCAGTTATTTTTGATCGATCCGGATTTATTCTACTGCAACGAAATCGTCAATTCGACAACATTAAAAGGGTAGAATCCGAGACTCGTCAAATGGCGCCGTTGCGAGGGAGGCAAACGACATAGGATCACTTTAGAAAAATTAGATTTACATTTTCATTCACTCGGGTTGTCTGATCCCCGAGCCATCTTGTAATTAACCATTTTTTCTTTAATTGTTTTTCTGGCCATTTTTGTATATATCTCTCTCTGACATAATTTCTATCTTTTTGTGCGAGGACCTGGTGGACTTGGAGCGGCTTTCTTGAAGTCGACGCATCTTGAAGTACATCGAAGGCCGATGATTCTTGGATCAAGTCGGTTGTTGAGATGCAAAAAGAGTTTTGTTAACTTGTAAAAAAGTGTCTACATTTACAGCGGTTCCCGTTTGGGTTCTCGCATGTGTAAACATAGTGGAACCGTGTCCCGTATGCTGTGTGGGTTGAATTTTAGAATAGGCTTGTACTAGCGGCTCCTCGAGACACTCTAGGATTTTCCTGTTCTCATAATTTTTAGAACCGCACATCACTTAAAAGACGAACTTAGACTGCAGATTTAGTCAAACATAATCTGTTCTTCACTCGCTTATAGAACTGCCTGTGTAGGAGCGACTTTTCATCGATTGCATTCATTTAGTATAAAATTTCAATTCAGTTGCATCCCGCATTGTAGAGAGCTGGAGGAACTGTAAGTCTTTTTACTCAAGCATTCATCATCGTTTTCTCGATTGCATCGACTTTTTTTCCGATTCTCTCTCTCTGTTTCTAACATAGGATAAAGGAATTGGGACTGGACGGTAGACGTAATTACTTGTGTGGATTAATATCAGTGACAACTAATCTTTAAAATCAGGACTGCTAATTGAATTGGAACCAAAAAAAATTAACTAAAATTAACCCTTGTTTGCGGGAGAATAACCCCGACCTTGTTTTCAGGTTGAGTGAGGGTACTTGAGTGTGTGAACACCTCAAGGTAGAGCCCAAATCCCCACCTTCCATATCACGTACCAACTGATCCTAGCAATTATCACGAGTTGAATATTTTTAGACTCATTGACTAGTACCAAGTAGCCTCCGCCTGTTCACAGGTAGTCAGGGGTGAACCAGCGGTACTTCGCGACAAGTTGCTAGTAACCCTTCGGGGCGAAGTTCCAGCCTTGTCAGCTTCCGCCTGCTTGCAGGTAGATAGGGGCATGGTCTTTGAATCCATCAACTTGGGATAGGAGCGAAGAAAGGAAGGATGCAGGTATCTTAGGCGATAGGTTAAACAGGGGAGACACATCCGGCTTTTTAGCCGACTCTCCTATAGACTGCGTAACCTTTGCTACTTGTCTAAAAATTCACACTTAAAATCAACCAGACTAATCGGACCCGGTTTCGGGTCCTTCATCATGTTGAGTGTGAACTCAGGGTTTGCTCTTGGGTTTGTCTTTGTATCTGTCCGTGTGTGTTATCCTGTGTAATTGCACATTTTCTACCTCAACCTACTTACATTCATCATTTCCTCTTCAAGATGTCGGGATATTGGTCCTCATACCCTGCGACCTCTGGTCATTCTTCCTCGACCATATACCGTTCATCTTCGCTTTCGCCTTCTTTCATCTATCCTCTGCCATCCACGAGAGACCACTACCCTTGGTCGGTTCCACCTCAACCCGATTATGAAGTTAGAACTTCGACTGACTTCTCCACTTCTTCGCATTTCTCACCTACTCTATATTCTAACACTCCAAATCCACTTCCACCTTGGGCTGACAGTCCTTACTCTCGAGAGCTTGCAGGAATCAAAGAATCAAATGAAGAGCAAGCCACTGCTGAGACATATGATTGGCAAAATTATATGCCCCCACATACTTCATTCTCAGCTCAAGTAGGGATCATACAACCATTTACATATACACATCCCGACTTGACCTTAGGGCATAACCTGGTCGATCAAACAACCCGAATGGAGAGGCCTGTACATCATGATTTCCCAGACTTGAATGACTTTAGTGATCAAGCTTCCATTGACCAGCCTTCGTGCCACACATTCGGAGAGCCTATACATTCACCGGAGTGGACTCATGAGCTAGAATTACCAGTCCCTCGTTCATTGACTCCATCATATGAGGCTCCGACCAATATCTGTCATTCGGACGATCCATACTCGACCCAGGATTACATGCCAGAGTATAGGTATGTTGAGTATGAGACCCAAATATCTCAGCAGTATCCTCCAATTGAGTATAACTCTCCCATGATTTGTCATGAGAATTTTGTGGAGGATGAAATCTCTAGACTTATTAAGAAAAATGAATCATTTAATAACGAGTTGAGAGATGTCATGGAAATATTGCACTCAATTTCTGCCAGCCTGGGTATGAAAGTGGAGAAGGAAGTAAGTAGATCTGATGTTGAAAATCAAACGAGCTTTAGGGAACCCACACCGTCTGTACACCTGGAGTCCATTCTATCTCCCTCTTCTACTAACCACTTACCCTCCAATCCAGAGTCTGATCATTCATCCATCAAAAACACCAAAAAATTGTAAAATCAGAAAAATCCATAAAAATTAAAAATGAAAAAGACTTAGAAAAATTGGATCCTACCCTAAGGGAAGCACTCGATGAAGAATTGATTTTCAAACTTCCCTTAATAAAGGCCATAGATCACTTTCCCGACCTCAAGAGATTTGTAAAGAGTAAATTGATGCCCAAGAAGTCGGGTACCAAGAGAACAAGGACTGAGAAACACATAGTGTCTATGGCCACCTCCTTGGTGATGGGGAGAAAGGCCAAGAGCCGCAGAGTGAAGCGGTTGCCTAGGGTTGAATGTGAAATCAAAGACACTATCTTTACCCATGCAAGAATCGATGATGACTCTCCGATAAATATCCTCCCAACCTATGTGTTTGACAAGCTCAAACTCAGGCCAAATAGAAAGTCAAGATAGATCGTTCAACTGGCTGATCGATCCATCAAACGGTCTAGAGGAAATATTTCAGTCATTGTTACTTTCCAAGGTGCTCTACTCCATGTGGACTTCACGATCATTGACATCGAGCACCGAGGAGAGTTTACCCAGTCTCCGATTATTCTCGGGAAGCCATTCTTAGCCTTGGCCAAGGCGACTATAGATTGCGAGACTCGGGAGATCGATTTTTCCGCATTGGGAGCACTCCGACCTCACCCATTCTTTGATGCACTTTACTCTAAGGTGACCCGCACATCCGCTAAAAGTCGTGACCATCGAGAGGTAGATGAGTGCCACCTCTCTGCTACACCTGAGAGACCGACTGCCCGGACGACCGTTGGTTCTGAGAATCCCCACATCTCCACTTCATCAACTGTTTGCACCACCACCATGACAGCTTCTAAGGAGAACTCACGACCAGAAGCTATCATTAAGTCAGACACGACCTTTGTTGATTGCCTTGACCATTTTGATGATCCGACACAAGAGTCCAATAATGCCAAGCCAACTGAGACCACTAGCACCTTCCCGAGACATGTGCTGACCCTTCAGGAATATTAATGACGGATTGGAAGTTCAGGTATCTTTTTATCAATCTATATGGTGACTCGTCTGATGAGGAACCCATGGTCAGAACCACACCACGTCCCGGACCTTCAAAGGAAACAACCAAGACTAAATTGACTCCATATAAAAATACGGTTGCTCCCTCTTCTAGTCGGCTATCGAGTGAGAGGAATTCGAGAATTGATTCCTTGAGATGTTCCCCCAAATCTCTCAAGGCATTTTGCTCTCATCTCCCTCTCAATGATTCAGGTTCTAGAAAACCGACTAAGAAAGTTTCCTTCAACACACCGGAGAAGGAATTTTCTGAGGAGTCCTCATCCGGTCCGGATAAGGTAGTTTATATGAGTGAGCTCAGTTCGGCTGTTCTTAAGCCGTATCTAAGCAAGCAGCCATGTGTCGACCCTCGTTGGACGATCCCTACACCTCACTATTATTCATTTGAGGATGATTCCGACAGCGACACATAGGTATATTATCCACCTCCTCGTGTCCGCAAGAAGGTTCGTCACAAACCATCTTAATCCTTGTATATTCTCACTCTTTTCTTGTATATACTTTTTCTCCCTCCCTTCCCAGTGATTCGAATCACTCGCCCCAACTCCATATCATTTCATGACTATACTTAGGATAACCAGATCCTAAGTATAGGCGGAGAGTGACCCATATCTATTTACTGTACATCTTCCAGATCACATTGGTCCTCATACTCACTCTTGTCATATACTTAGCCTGACCAGAGCCTAGGTATAGGGGGGACCGATGCCCGCCATGTATATACTCATCCATTTTCCCTCTTTTCCTCATCCGACCCATTTTTGATCTTCTTCTATACTTAGGCTGCCAGAGCCTAAGTATAGGGGGGGCGGAGCGACTTCTATACTTTTTCTAATTTCAGCTCTCCTACGCTTAGCACGAGCTATGTATTTTTCATCGCTTTTTGTGCTCCGAGGACATAGCACACGCTAAGTATAGGGGGGCGTGTATATATCACATATATATTTTACCCATAGCTCGTACTTTCATGTATTTTCGTGTGTTTTTGCATATATTATGCAATAATTACGGGGTGGGTAAAAATTGAAAAAAAATTTCTTGTATAATGGTGTACTATATATATATATAATACTTGTACAAAAAGTTGAAAAATTCTTGTAAAACATACTTTTGTAAAATTTGTTGTAAAATAGGACGTATACAAAAAAAACATGTATACTATGTATATTATTACAAACTAAAAATTGTTGTATATAATAAAAATAATTGTATACCAGAAAATAAAACAAAAAAGCTTCTTATTTACTCTTGCATATCATCCTTGCATTTAAAAAAATCGTGCATTTCATTCATCTCTGTAGCATGTCATCGGCATCTCATCTGCATATCTTGCATATGCAAGGTGAAAAGCTAGTGGGTTCGGAACCAAGTTATGAGTAGATATTGAGGATGGACTTGATTTGACCTTAATCCACCTAATTTTAGAGGAACCTTATAGGAGATGGAGTTAAGATTTCTCATGTCAAGTGACTCAATTCTTTGAGTCCGCAAGTATATGTTCACATGTCATATTGATTAGTCTAAGTAGAATATTTCATGCACACGCATGATTCTTTTAGACAGTGACCTAACTTGGACAAAGCACAATGCACATAGCTTTTCGTTGATGAGGTGGTGAGGAGGTAGAATCCTTTAGCTTGGAGTAGCACACGGGTGGAAACATCCGTCCTCCTCTAGGGAGGGTAGTGAATCTCAACCTAGTCTGGTGGTGTTGACGTCTGAGGACAGGATGCTGAGGGTTGCAATAATGCTTCAAAAGAGGGATAGTCTACTGGCTCAAGAGGAAAAACTCATGATGTACATGTTGCACCTTGTATATAGTTCCAAAACAAAAAAATAAAAAAAGAGAGAAAAAAAAAGAAAAATGCAAGAACTCCAAAAAAATAGACATGCCAGATATAAAATAAAATACCTGTCGAAGTACGTATATTAGCAAGAAATATGCATCTGGATGACTTGGCTACACTGGTTAGGCATCCCGGGATAGGTAGCTACACTGGCTACCTTCCATTCTTTTCTCCACCCCCTCCTCCAGAGCTGGCCGCACTTGAACTTAGAAGGAAATACCCCGCTCCTCGAGGAAAGAGTTACTGGACTGGGTAATTAGAGTTACCTTGTTAGAGGAGGCCGATTCTGAGCCATTTCTGATGTGGAGAGCTATTTTACACTTACACAGTACAAGTAAGAATCATAGTCATCAGAAATTTACGTTTGAGGATTTGTTCTGACCTGACTATTGAGGCGTCTTGAATAGAAGACTTGTGGAACTTGAAGTCTGTTAGGTCTTAAGTTCATATCCCAATAAGGTTCCACCACACAATTAATACAAAGGTCGAGTCAAGCTCTATTTTCAACTTTTGTTCATGACCTTGGTATGGAACCCAAAATCATTTCACTCTTGCATTTCATTTAGTTGCTCGGGGACGAGCAAGGTTTAAGTATAGGGGGTTGATGAATCTGTGATTCATCACTCTAAAAGTTGAAAATAGAGCTTTGTTCCTGAGTAACTAGATGCATATTTCTACTTATATTGTATAATTAGCATTCATGCATACATTGATAATATCTGCATTTTAGCATTCATATTTGCATTAAATAAGAAGCCCAATTCACTTGTAAATATTCACCATATTTCACCTATTTGTATATATTTTATAATAACTCTAAATCCAATAAAATCAACTCTATAGTGTATATATTACTAACACTAATTAAAGAAAAATATCAAAAAAATACTAACTTGTAAAATTGATCAATAAACCCTCAATCCAAGCTTAAAACTAGGAGCCTTAAAATGCACATATCTCTCTCATACAGTGTCCGATTTAGGTCTACTCACTTTTAAAGTAATATACATTCAAAGACCTTCGAAACAAAACCAATTTCATTAAAATCGGAGCTCGTATGCAAAACTTGAGTTTTGGGCCCCTTTTGTATATTGTACATATTGACCGTTTTGCCCTTCATTTCATCCTTTTATTTTCTTAATTATTAAAAATCCAAAAAAATAGATTAAGTTGTAGATATTCCTTTCATATTTTTTCTAACTTTATTTTGATTTTCCTCTCTTTTAAAAATGACAAAAAAATTACGAGCTAAAATGCGTTTTTTTATATCTATAAGGTACCACCCAAAAAAACATTTTTTGTACAGATAATTTTATTTGATTTTCGGCCATTCACTAAAGTTGTAGATCTCGTCGAGATGAGCAACTTTCGTGTTGACCACTTTTTGATTTAATCCCTTTTGTTATTTTTTTTATTTTTCTTTACATTTAATTTTTGAATTTTCTAGGAGCGACATGTGGCAGCTCCTGGAGCCGCCACATGTCACCCCACTTTTTTTATTATTTTCGGATTTATTTTATTATTTTCGGATTTATTATTATTACTATTTTATTATTATTATTATTTTATTTATTTATAGTAGCCTACTATATTATTTTATTAATTATTTGTTTTAATCCCCTTTTACCTCTTCTCCTTTACTTGTCTTCCACTCTAAGCGTCCACCTTCTCCACCACTCTATTCCCTCCACCCCTTCTCCAACTTCCCTTTCCTCCTTTTTATATTCTCATCCCCTCCTCCATTTTTCCTCATCCACTGTTTTCGAGAGAAGTGAGGTCGAGCCCCTTTAACCTTCAGGTGACAGCTGTAGGAGACGAGTCGAGCGACGACAACCTCAAGGCGAGATCCACGGTTAATCTCTACGTAGTGAGCAACCAACCAAGCTCACGAAGCTTCTCCGATTTTTGATCACCAAATCAGATCGAGGCCACGACGATGGAAGACGCACACTGCGGCTCCACTTTTGGTGAATTACAAGTAAGCATTGTCTCTTTTCCTTTTCATTTCAATTTTTATTTACAAATTTTTTCCTGGTTGATTCACATCGTATCATACAAAACCATCACAATCATCATCAACACTCTTGCATTCCATTTTCACATTGTATTTCCTGTTTATAAGAAAAAAATAAAAAAATTTGCAAAAAAACACAAAAAATTGCATGAACACCTCCGTGCGGCCAGCCTCCAGCCTCCATCCGCTGCTGCTCCCGGCCGCCCCACACGCCGACAGTTGTCGCAGTCCACCTCCCCAACACCGTCAGCCCCTGGCGGTCGACCGTCGTTCGCACCGCCCTTGCTGCACCTCCAGGCCGCACCCCCGTGATAGTACGTGCGCCGCTGCTTGAGCGGCCGCGTGCACGCCTAGCCACCCACGCCGAGCGACACTCTACTCCAGTCCGGTCCCTGTTCAGCCCACCGACCTCGCTCCGCCCCTGACCACGACCCACCTCCGCCCGACCTGCTTCCAGCCCCCCCGCGCCCCAAGGCCTCGCCCTCCCTCGCCAGGACCATCGTGCGGCCTCCGCCCGTCGACCGTACCCCCCTCTCGCCATCGCACACTCACCCCAGCGTCGTCACGCGCGCTGCCCTCGCACGACGTGCGGCCGTACGCGCCTCCCACAACCGCTCGCCCAGTTCCAGCGCCACCACCTCCGCCTCTTCGCCGCGCTGCGCGCCGTAGTGCTCCGCGCTGCCCTTGTGCCGCCAGCCACCAAGCGGTTGCCGCCCTCATCTCCCTTCTGCCCTAGCTTGAGGTTCCAAGCCAGGAACCCAACGGAGGTTAATTTTTTTATTTTATTATCTTTGCGAAAATTGCATATTCACTCCATCAAGTTTCAATAATTGCAAAAGTACCCTTAGGCACAGTTGTTGGTTTATTATTTCATTTTCAGTATTGCATTTATACCCCTGCATTTGAGCGTTAATTTGGACATCAGTTTCACATCAATTTTTAATAAAAAAAAATAACATGTTGTAGAGCAACTAATTCTTTATATCCTGGCTGTTTGTATTTTTTGAGCATTTGACATTTTATTAAAAATCAAAGATTGAAATTGAGTAATTTTTTACCCAATTATGCTCTGAAATTCGCACATAGTCATTTATTGCTCCAGAAATTGTGAAAAAATTGTGAATGATGTATTTAAGTGTGCTTTAATAACAAAATTTCATCCAATTAGGAGTTGTCTTGTGCATAAAATAAATTCCTTAGAAATTTATGTATATGATTTTTAATTAAATCCACGAATAAGATTTTTGATAAATTTCAACTCTCATGGATTCCTTATTGAAATATCTAGTTGTGATAAATCAATCTCTGGATAATTTAACTTTGTGGATTTATTAGAACTTAAATACCCACAATCGCTCTGTTTTCAGTAAAAAATTCATAAAAAATCAAAAAGTGTTATAAAATTCCAAAAATATTAGTGTAACTTCATTTCATCATGTTTATCTTCCAGTAAATTTTTCATAATTTTTGCGTATCATTTGTACGAAAAATTGCATAAAAACCCTAAAAAAATTTGCATTTTTCATTTGTGCGTTTTAAATCCAAAAATTTCAAAAAATACATTTTGCATTAATCATTGGATGAGGTTTATAGGAAAAATACAATTTGGTCAATTTGGATTAATTTCATATTAAAATTAAATTTGGCTAAGTTGTTGATTTCCTTAATAACCTAGTTCCTTCGCATCATTGCATTTGGCATTTTATTGCATAAAAAAATTATAAAAAATCCCACTTGGAAAACAACGATCTAATTTATCTAACGTAATCCCGAGTTGTTCCTTTGCCTCCTTGAGTCAACCCTGGGGCTTGCCTAGGCTAAACAAATATAAAACCGCGCGTTAATTCATTCGACGATTCATCGATTTGTGTGGTTATTTTTGATCGATCCGGATTTATCCGACTGCAATGAAATCGTCAATTCGACAACATTAAAAGGGTAGATTTCACGGTTCATCAGACAGCAGGCTGCTGATCAACACGATGAAGGAAAGTGCACGGAATGCAGTAGGTGAGTGTGAAGGCGGTGAAGGATACAACTGTCTGGTGCCAGAGTGGTCCATCCTATCGGGGGAGGTGTTCCTTGCTGTGGGCTTGACCTGCAGGTGGGGGCGATCTGACCGGGGCGAGGGGGTTCGTTGCAGTGGTGGAGGAGTTAAAGATGTGTCGAGTTGGAAGGTGGGCGATTGGGAAAAATAGAGGAATACAATGAAAACAGAGGAAAGGGGGAAGGCACTGTCGGTCCACGTGCTAGCTCGTCCAAGAGGTGAAGGTTTTCTCTTAGGAAGGTGGTGGCCGAGAGGACGGAAGGCGAGGTGGTGAACGACGTACGACAGAGGATGGAGGCGGTAGTCGATGTGGATGGTGGATGGCAAAAGAATGGCGGCGACGAATAAGAAGAAGAATTGATGAACAGAGAGGCGGAAGAATATTACTTGAGGTGAACGATTCACCTAGGAAATAGGAGCTTAGAGCTCTCAGATCTTCGCTCTAGACCTCGGCGAGGGTCAAGCTCAAGATGCTCGTGGAGCGGCTGCGGCATGGGATGAGGAATCATACGGATCTCGCCGAAGAGATTGGTTGGCGTTGCTCACGCTTGATGCTACTTCAGCTATCACATGAAGCAGGAAGGAGCTGGCTTTCTCACGGTAACGACGGATAGAGTGGAATCGCAACAGAGGGGGAGTATTTGAGGGTTTGAAGTTGGCGATTCCAGTGGCGGGCGTCGTGACTTGAGTGCAGGATATGGAGTGAGAGGGGAGAAGACGTGGCAACCTAAGGGTCATGCGAGGGTGACGGATGATCGGTCCAGGTCGTGGGATGATCGGCGGGTGGTGGATATAGCTGATGTGGTGGGAAAATGGAAAGGGGGTGAAGTGAGTGCGAGGTGGGTGACGTGGGCGAGGGGGTAGCGGGAGGAAGACGATGGGTCCTCTGTCGTTGGATCGCGTGATCCAACAGTTGAGAGGTGGGCACTAAAGAGTGGTGTTGATTAGATCGATGGATGGTAGATCAAAGGGCGCTAGGAGGGCCATGTGTCAAGATGGGAGTGAGGTGCGAGCGAATGGGTGATATGTAGTATGGAGATTGATCGAATGGTTGCAGATGAGTACGGGAAGGAGTGGCTGGGATGGAGTCGTTTGGAGTTGATCGAGCGGTGACGGGTGCGACACGTGGCAAGCTGAGACGAAGGTGGGGGTGGATGGCTGTGATGAAGGCTGGAACTTGATCGAAGGGCTAAAAAAGGAGCGGGCATGAACGGTGATGATCTGAAGCGTCTAGAGATGATCCAACAGTGGAGAACGTGGGGCACGTGGCGTGCAGAGTCTCTGGGATCAACCAGAGAGCCACGTGGCCCAATCATATTATGTAGAAGAAGAAGTTGAAATATGAGAGAGAAGGGGGCCGAATTTGGAAAAACTTAAAACATGAAATTGTAGATCTCAATGAGATCTACAAGTTTCATGTTAAACAAAAATAGAAATAAGGTCAAACAGAGGGAGAAATATTTTTGTGAGTGTTTTTAAGGGTATAAAAACACCACGATTTTTATTTTGTTATTTTTTTATTTTTTAAATAAAAGAAAATCGAAATAAAAATAGAGAAAATATAAAATGAATATTTATAATTTAATCTATTTTTTGGATTTTTCAATAAAAAAGATAAAATACAAGGGCAAAAAGGTCAATAAGTACAATATACAATAGGGGCCCAAAACCCAAGTTTCATATACAATCTCCGATTTTAATGAAATTGATCTTATTTTGAAGATCTTTGAATGCATATTATTTTAAAAGTGAGTAGACCTAAATCGGACACTGTATGAGAGAGATGCATATTTTGAGGTTCATATTTTCAAACTTGGATTTGGGTTTTATTGGACAATTTTACAAGTTAGTATTTTTTTGATATTTTTCCTTCATTAGTGTTAGTAATATACACACTATAGATTTGATTTTATTGGTTTGGAGTTAGTATAAAATAGATATAAAAAAGGGAATATATATAATATAGAGGTGAATATTTACACGTGAATTTGGCTCCTTATTTAATGCAAATATGAATGCTAAAATGCAGATATTATTTACACATGCATGAATGCTAATTATGCAATATAAGTGATGCAATGCAGCTAATTACTCGGGAACAAAGCTCAATTTTCAACTTTTAAAGTGATGAATCACAGATTCATCACCCCTCGAGCTTAAGAAAATTCTAGAGGGGCCTTGTAGCTATGTATATCATGTGCCGCGCATGTGTACATTAGAAAATTTGCATGGACGCCCCCTTCCTCCGCAATCACCAGTAGGTCTAGCCTTCCAGAAGGCACGTTGGGCGCACGTGAGCTCCTAGAAAAATTACATGAACACCCCTCTTAGTTTTGTAATTGCATGGCAATCTTTGTCAGCAGTTTTCCTTTAATTTATTTCTTTTCTACAATTGATTTAGGCCCCTGTCTTTTGGCATTAATTTGAACCATCATTTTGCATCAATTTTTTAATTTCAAAATTTGCATATTGTAGAACAACTTATTCTTACCATTGTGGGTGATTGGATTTTTATGAGCTATGGTTGATTTAAATTAATCATTTAAGTGGAAGATTGAATAGTTTAGCCACTACGTGATATTAAATTGTTAATTTAATCATTGTCCCAAAAAATCTTAAAAATTCGTAGTAGGTAGATTTTGGTGTGTTCTACATTATTCCCCAAAATCATCTCATTTCACACAAATTGAGGTCACAATAAATTAATTGGTGATTTGAGTAATTGATTCTTAATAGGTCGTAGATAAAATATTTTTAGAATCTATTGATTTTTTGGATTCCTCTCATAGACTTTTCATGGATCATTTTATTTCAAAGAAATAAATTGGTTTTATAATTTATTAAAATTAATTTGCAAAAAATCACCCGAAATGATCATTAATTCATAAAAAACATGTTGCATCTAAAAGTTATAAAAACATCACAGCACATATATTTCATTATATTTCACGTTTTGACCAATTCAGGATTTTTGGATAACGTTTGATCAAAAATTGTATTTCAACCCCTAAATTTGCCTGAATTTGCACTTCATTTTAATTGTATAAAATAAAAAATATCTCTCTGAAAACCTTGGTTCTAGATCAACCATTAATTGACCTAAGGAGACGACTGCCTCACTGAGTTTGGGCTTGACTAAGTAAAATAAAATTTTGTCCGCTTGCTTTAATGCAATAAATTAATCATGCGATTTTGATCAATTCTAGATGTTAGAATACTAAACAATTCGACATAAATAATAAGGGTGACTTTGGGTTTTTGAGGATATCGAATTTACTCATATTCAGATAGATGATGGCTCTACCATAAACATCCTCCCAAAGTCTGCGTTTAACCAAATCAAATTCAAATTGCTTAAAAAGACTAGAGTGCTCATTATACTGCTCGATCGTTTTGCTAAAAGACTGAGATGAATTGTTTATGTCATCATAAATTTCCAAGGTGTAAAACATAGAGTGGACTATATTGTCCTTGACATTGAGCATCAAAAGAGTTGATCGAGTCTCCAATCATTTTGGGAGAGCCGCTCTTAGACTCTACTATGGCAACTATTTCTTGTGAAATTGAAGACGTAAAATCTCTGAACCATAACCAAAATGATCAAATTCTTGAGGACACACCCAACCATGAAATAACCGAACAAGTTACTGACAACCGTGTCTCTAAACTAGATCCAAAATGATCAAATTCGTGACGATACACTCAACCCTGAGATAATCAAAAAAGCTACAAACAACTGTAACCAAGAAGAAACATCAAATACTCACATGATTAGACCTCTCCTCAGGAACCATCGCCTCAAGACATGACCCTAGGAGATACACCTAAGAAGCCAACTATCGAGTGCGGAGGTGAAGGATCTTGACCTACACACATCAATATCACAAAATACAGACACAGTCATTTCAGAATTCCTTCATCATTATTATGACCTGATACATGAGCCTTTAAAGCTCAACCCGATTGAGAACACTAGCACAAACTAGAGACATGTACGGATCTTGGAGGAGATGCTCAACGGACAACTTGTTACATTTGATGAGGAACCTGTGAACCCCACATCTAGACCGGCTGCCAAACCAAATGGATTGGCCAACACCTCACAGACCCAGTTCAAAAAGTTCACATCCTCTACTATGGTTGCTAGTGGAGGGGAGAGTATATCACTATAGACATGGATCTTTTTTAGGATTTCTCTTCATATTCTGGTAGTTGGACTAGAGAAATCAGATATGATCAATCGAACACCTCTTTACCCAAGTATTCATCATCAAAGGTAGAGTTGGATAACCATGTGAGTGAGCGCATTTTGAGTAAGCAGCTGAAGAACTAAACTATTTGGAGCACCTCCACCTAACACTACTATTCTTCTGAGGATGACTCCGATGATGGCTAGGAATCTTCTTTTTCTTCACATTATTCATATCCATATTCCATCCAACCTCACGCCTACAAGAAGGTTTGTCAAAAAACCTCCTTAATATATATTCTTCTTTAATCCCATCGGTTCCTTGTACTTCTTTTGTACTTACGAAAAAGCCTAAGTATAGGGGGGACCGATGCTCGCCATGTGTGTACTCATCATCTCTTCTTGCCTTCGACCGCTCCAGTTTTGCTCTCTTCTATACTTAGGTTGACCAAGAGCCTAAGTATAAGGGGTTGTCTACTTCTACCCCACTCATTTCTTCCTTTGCACCCCTTTCTACTTACCATGTGTTAAGTATAGGGGAGATGAGTTGCATTTATGTACATACTCTGTATAGCATTATATTATATGGTATTTTATTTTCTGTATATAAGAGGATATTAGGTAACTCTTATAAAATTTGTACAATATGTAAATTACTTGCAAATATGAATAATCCTTGTAAAATATGTAAAGTTCCTGTAAAAAATTCAAACAAACCAAAAAAGGGGAAATGGGAAATTTTTAAAAAATCATTCAAAAATGCATCTCACACCGTCGCACTTCATTCGGCATACCATGCTTATGCATTTGTGAAAAGTCATTGTGTTCTGAATTGAGTTGCGAGCAAAAACTAAGAGTGGAATTGACTTGGCCTTAATCCACTAAATTTTTAGAGGAACGTCATTGGGAAGTAGGATTTTAGAAGCTTCAAGTCATAGACATAAATTTCTAAGTTCAACATGTAAGTGTTCAGACGTTTACTCTTAGTATCTAAATCGATTGCCTTATTCTGATGTATGGCTCTTGAAGGGAGAATTACTATGATATTCCCTAATAGGTACGAGACTTCATTCATCATTGGACCTCAACCGATCACATCGACAGATGTGTGCCGATCAATGGATCATCAGAGGAGAGGCGGTCGGCATACACACCGTCATGGGTTGTGATGGAGAAGACAAAGGAAGAGGTAGAACTCCTCCTCACATATATCATCCGAGCAGGGGACCCTTCATCTCAAGAAGGCCCATAATCATCCGATTGAGATCATTTCCTCATTCAAACTGTCAAGAGATGCCCAGGCGACGGCCTCCCAATCTCTTCATCAAGCACTACGTAGATCACCATGTGTCTACATTCGCAACGACTCAATCAAATATCAGAGGCATCGTATGTATCGTCTATCGCAAGTCAGGTGCATTGCATGCATAACTTAGGGCATTTATGCAATTCTCCCTCCAAGCTTCCAGATTTAACATAAAAATCTGCTCACTTGCTCTACGCACATGCGTGGGAGAAATTGTACGGGAAACCCCTCTCTTCTTGAAATTCATGCATAAACCCCCATTGATGAATCACTAAATGCATGTATTAAGAGAGATCCATTGTAGCACGAGCACTTAGATTCCCATACATAACCGAGATGAGTCTCAACAACGAGATTCTCGTCTTTAATTTTTAACATGGGACGTCCATGGTCGAACACAAGGACACGAGACATAGTACAAGTATTTAGGTGTTAAATATCTAGGTTAAGTAACTGATAAAATCATCTATGTTAAACAAACAACAATGCTGGCAGACAATGCATAATAATGCACATCACGAAGGCATGCATGGATAAAATGAACTATGATTTAATACAATAATGAATGTTAGACAAAATGAACATAATGAATCGATCGACAAATGCAATTATGCTTACTAATATGCCTTAAAATGATCATTCAATGCCAAGCTATTTCTCTATTAGATCAACATCCAATTGAGCAAGGGATTCAAAACCAAATTTCATTTAATTATGAATAAAAGTATCTATTTCTTCTCTAATTAATTAATAAAATATTAAACACCAAATCAGAGAACAAATAAAGCCACATGAAAGATAGTGACACGGGGATCAAAATGAAATTGAAATCACATCAATTAGATATAATATGATTAAGATATTCATCATTGAATTCAGTGGCATAAAAGCAAACAAAAACATAATTAATTCCTTGCACATTGGTCCCTAGAAGGACTAGATTGCAAGTATGATAAACCCGCATTGAAATTTATTAAATATCCCCATGCAGGGAATTTTATAAATGATGAAAATTAGCAGGGTGGCGTTGCAATTAACCTAGGACCACACGCGCCTCGGTTCGGTGGACGACCTGTGGATCGAGCCACGTTGCTTAATCTAGAGCTTCACTGTGCAGGTTGGATCATCCAAGGCTGCAGGCTCGGTACGTTGATGTGGCGCCTTCACGACCGTCTGATCACGCTCAATTGGGCACCATCTGACGACATCTATATGTTGTTGATCTTCTTCCTCCGCTATGAACGATGGTAGCAAGGTGGCGCTCTGATGATGTCATTGCTTCTTCTCCGTGCTCCTGAAGCTATGCTAAAGGTAGCCACACCTCCGGAGGATGCGGCGAAGGACTCCTTGGGTCAAAGAAGAAGAGGAGAGCTCTGAATGTCGTTGTCGGGTTCGGTTCATTGGAGGCTAAACTCCAAATCAGAGCTTGCCTCAGATTCCAATCATTGAGTAATTCAATACCTCCAAACATTAGCAGAACATAACTGAAACAATGTGTTGTATGTACGTGCGAAACATGGATGGAATGGAGGGCTGATAGGAGGTAAAGAACATGGTGCCATGAGTGGGTCGCTCCTCTATGATCGGAGGAAGATGGACAAGGTGGAGGATGCGGTAGAACGAAGGATACAGAGGGTAGGTTCTCCTGCGTGGAGGATGACTCCACGGTGGAGGTCGAAATCATTTAAGACGAGGGGATTTATCTTACGACATGAAAGGAAAAGTTGAAGCAATAAGAAGGAAAACAACTAATCTAGACATGTATTTACCGGGTTTTCTTCAGGTCATCGGTGTGGATGCGGTGGCTTGGGGCCAATGCTTGAAGCATATGTTTTTGCTTCATACCTGAGCAACAACGCCAGGAAGCTCGAACAATCGAGCACAACCGTGACATGGCTTCTTCAGCCATGGGTTGTAATGGAGTCTCTAGTCATCATGGACTAAGCGATCAACCAAATCCTGTCACGAAATGACAAAGAAGGGTTGGGCTTGGACTCTCGCAAGGTTGGACAACTGGCGAAGGTGGCCAGTTGAGGGGTATTTGAAGAAGAAGGGGGTGGAAGTCATAGGTGGTTTCCGATGCTCTTCAACTGCTTGTGGTTGGCAAGGATCTATCAGAATGGCGGTTTGAATATCATCTGAGGATAAGGGAAGTTGGGCGAAAGATTAGGCGTTAATAGATGATTGTGTTGCTTAATGGGGAGGTTGGTGTAATGCGGAGAAATTTAGGAGGTTGGCAATGTTGAACCTCCTAAAGGGACATGCACAGGAGGTTGAATATAAAGGTTGACCGTCCGATAAAGATCGAACAATCTCCATTTGGGCAGAAACGTGTGGTTTTGACAGAGTTTACCCAAGCAGATCTTGCGGCTAACAATAAAGCACCAAAGAATGACTAAGATCAGTTGATAAAAAGAAGATCTGATAGTTAGAAGCAGTACGGGTGGCGGCAAAGGAATAGGTCACGTTGCCAAAGCAGATGGAGCCACATGTCCCAATCAAAATTAAGATAAATGAATAAATAAAAAATTAGATAAAATTAATTACATGCCGAATCAAGGAAAGTCATGAACATGAAAGTTGCATATCTCGATGAGATCTACAACTTTCATGTATAAATCAAAGAGAATAGAGGTCAACTGTACATACAGAAAATTAAATACTAATAAAAATCATATAAAACAATTTTGTTTATTTTTCTTTTTTTATTATTTTGTATTTTTCTTTTATTTTTATGTTATTTTATTTATACACAATTTTATTCTAATTTTTATTTCTTTTTAACAAGAAGTAAATACATAAAATAATACACCATAATAATATATAATAATTAGTGATAATTATTTACAACACACAAATTAGCAATTGGTGTTAATAAGTCAATGAATCCTGCTATTAACTTAAATAAAGGAGATAAATATAATCAATTAAGATGATCTAGGATTTATCACCCCCTATACCTAAGCTAAGGTCATCCTCGAGCTAATAAAGAAAGAATTAGCTAGATTAATTAGTGAATTCTCTGATATGTGCTTGTAATAATATAAGGCTTGGTTGGACCTAGAACACGAGGTTTTAGGAATCCTAAAACTAAAAGTTGATCCAAGTATTAATCAAAATGAATTCAACTCCTCTAATTGTCATATTCTCAATGTATACATAAATATAAGGAATGTGACTTAGTGTTGACTGCAATCATGAGAGTAGAATCAAGACATCACCAAAAATTCTAATCTCAGAAGCTCTCCTAAGTACCCAACCCTCAACTCTAGGGAATAAATCTACTCTTGCCTTAATCTTCCTTCTCTTTAATTTGTCAAACTTTTAAAAGGATAGATGGAAGGACAAATTATGGAAGATGTAGGATTCTGTACTTATTTTCTCTTCCTCTCATTGGAATAGGGTTCTATCAATTGCCAATAAGCAACCCAATTTCATTTTGATTTTCATCTATTAGCGTGCCTGTCAAGCGAAGTTGGAATCATATGCACTTGTTTTCCTAGGAGTAAACCGGGGCGTGCCTTTTCTGAGTATCTAACATACCTTCTACACCCAAACTTGTAGCATTTACGATGCAAAGCCCTTTTTGGCTGTTAGCCCAACTCCTAGTCCTAGTAGCGGTGGTCCAAATGGACACTTCGAAATGATTGAGAGAGTTTGCCATTGGTGGAAGCTCTTTGTTATTTGACTTTGTAGAATGAGAGATTTTATTTCATTATTTCTTTCATTTCTTTGATTTTGGCTAGCTCCATTGCGTCTACTAAGTTTGAAATCAAGTCAAAACTCGAACTTCCAAGCTCAGTTTCCTCAATGATATCTTGACACATTTCAGTCATGAATGCAGTCGTGCATGTGAGTGAAAGTCAAATTCTTTTAAGGGAGATTAAGCATGGGATATATCATGCATATCTTCAAACAAGGAGAGTATGAATTTTTAAGTCCAAGACCCTAATGATTAATACATGATAACTCTTAGTTTAGGAATTCTTTAAACTAAGTATTTAAGATCATCTCAAGCCTTGAGCGCGTAGTGAAAATGTCAGGAAAAGACAGTAATTAATAAGCTAATCTTTTTGTGATTTTTTTATTTTTTCATTTTTAAGTTATATAGTTAATTGATTAGACTCATTTACACCTTTAGCTTTGAAAAAGATTTTTTGAAAATTTTTGCAAACATTATCACATATGTATAGACTTTTTCAAACATTTTAATTTTTTTTTCAAAACTAGTAAAATTCCATTTTTTTAAACGCAAAACATTTTTTTCAAAACAATGCCACAGAAGTTGGTTTTCAAAACATTTTACAAATTATTTTCCAAACATGTCAAACCATATTTTCGCAAACCACATAGCTCGGACCACGTGGCTTGATCTGGAGATTTGACGTGAGGGTTGGATCATCCAAGGCTACAAGATCAGTGCGTTGACATGGTGCCTTTGCGACCGTCCGATCATGCCCAATTGGGTGCCATCTAACGACATATGTTGTCGATCTTCTCCCTCCAACGTGAGCGGCAGTAGCAAGGTGGGGTTCCGGAGACGTCATTGCTTGTCCTCTGTGCTCCTGAAGCTATGCTAAAAGTTGCCACACCTCCGGAGGATGGTGGCGAAGGACTCCTTAGGTCAAAGAAGAAGAGGAGAGCTCTGAATGTCATTGTCGAGTTTGTTTCATCGGAGGTTAAACTTCAGATCAGAGCTTGCCTCTAATTCCGATCATTGAGGAATTCAATACCTCCAAACATTAGCAGAACATAGCCAAAGCAATATGATGTTTGTACGTGTGAAAAGTGGATGGAATGGAGGGATGATCGGAGGAAAAGAACACAATGCCCTGAGTGGGTTTCTCCTCCATGACCAGAGGAATATGGACAAGGTGGAGGATGCAGTAGAACTAAGGATACATTGGGTAAGTTCTCCCACGTGGAGGATGAGTCCACGGTGAAGGTCGAAAACCATTTCAGATGAGGGGATTGATCTTATGACATGATAGGAAAAATTGAAGAAACTAGAAGGAAAGCAACTAATCTAAACATGAGTTTATCGGGTTTTCTTCAGGTCATTGGTATAGATGTGGTGGCTTGGGGGTGACGCTTGAAGTATCTGGTCTTCTCTTCATACATGGGGAGCAATGTCGAGAAGCTCGAATGGTCGAGCACGGTCGTGACATGGCTGCTTCAGCCATGGGTCGCAATGGAGCCTTTAGTCGTCATGGCCTCCTCGATCCACCGGATTCTATTACGAAATAACAGAGAAGGGTTGGGCTAGCACTCTCGCAAGTTTGTACAATCGACAAAGGTGGTCGGTTGAGGGGTATTTGAAGAAGAAGGGGGCGAAAGTTATAGGTGGTTTCCGATGGTCTTCAACCGATGTGGTTGGCGAGGATCTATCAGAAATGGTGGTTTGAATATCATGTGAGGATAAGGGAAGTTGGGCGAAGGATTAGGAGTTAAAAGATGATGGTGTTGGTTAATGGGGAGGTTGGTGTAATGCGGAGAAATTTCGGAGGTTGGTGTAATGCGGAGAAATTTAGGAGGTTGGTGTAATGCGGAGAAATTTAGGAGGTTGGTGTAATGCGGAGAAATTTAGGAGGTTGGTGTAATGCGGAGAAATTTAGGAGGTTGGCAATGCTGAACCGCTTGGAGGGACATGTGCAGGAGGTTGAAGATAATGGCTGGTCGTACGATCAAGATCGAACAATCTCCATCTGGGCAGAAACATGCTGTTATGATAGAGTTGATCCAAGCAGATCCCGCGGCTCACAATAAGGCACCAAAGAACGTCTAAGATCAGCTGGTGAGAAGAGGATCTGACTGTTAGAAATAGGACGGGTGGCGGAAAAGGAACGTGCTACGTGGCCAAAGCAGATGGCACCACATGGCCCAGTCAAATTAAGATAAATGAATAAATCAAATAAAATAGATAAAAGAATTACGAGTAGAATCAATAAAAGTCACGAACATTAAAGTTGTAGATCTCGATGAGATCTACAACTTTCATGTAAAAGTCAAAGAGGTCAGAGGTCATCTGTACATTGATAAAAATTTAATATTAATAAAAACCATATAAAACAATTTTCTTTTTATTATTATTTTGTATTTTTCTTTTGTTTTTATGTTATTTTATTTATGCACAGTTTTATTCTAATTTTTGTTTTATTTCTAATAAGGAGTAAATACATAAAATAACACATCATAATAATATATGATAATTAGTGATAATTATTTACAACACACAAATTAGCAATTAGTGTTAATAAGTAAATGAATCTTTGTTATTAACTTAAGTAAAGGAGATTAATATAATCAATTAAGCTGATAAATCTGGGATTTATCACCCCCATACACTTAAGCTAAGCTATCCTTGAGCTAAAAAAGAAAGAATTAGTTAGATTAATTAGTGAATTCCTTGAACTGTGATTGTGATAATACAAGGCTTAATTGGACATAGAACACGAGATTTTAGGAATCCTAAAACTCGAAGTTGATTTAAGTATTAATCAAAAGGAATTCAACTCCTCTAATTGTCATATTCTCAAGGTATACATACATATAAGGAATACGACTTGGTGTTGACTGCAATCATGAGAGTAGAATCAAGACATCACCAAAAATTCCAATCTCAGAAGCTCTCCTAAGGACCAACCCTCAACTCCTGGGAACAAATATAGTCTTGCCACAATCCACCTTCTCTTTAGTTTGTCAAACTTTTAAAATGATAGATGGAAGCCATATTATGGAGGATGTAGGATTGTGTACATATTTTCTCTTCCTCTCATTGGAACAGGGTTCTCTCAAGTGCCACTACACAACACAATTTCATTTTGATTTTCGCCATTTACTGTGTCTATAAAGAGAAATTGGAGTCATCTGCACTTGTTTTCCAGGGAGTACATCAGGGCATGCCTTTTTTGTGTATCTAATATACCTTTTACACCAACACTTGTGGCATTTACGATGCAAAGCCCTTTTTGGGTGCTATCCCGACTCCTAATCCTAGTAGCAGTGGCCCAAATGGACACTTCGAAATGGTTGGGAGTGCTTTCCTTTGATGGAAGCTCATTGATATTTGACTTTGTAGAATGACAGCCTTTCTTTCATTATTTTTTTCTTTTCTTTGATTTTGGCTAGCTCCATTGCTTTTACCAACAGATTGGTGCACATTGATTAACTTATTAATTAATGTCATCCCACCTGTCACTTTAGGTCAAAGTCAAGAGATAGCATGAGAATATATCCCATACTGGCTAATATGCTGACACTCAGATTTTATGAAGCCTTCATTAATTTTATATCAAGTCCAAACTCAAAATTCCAAGCTTAGTTTCCTTAGTGATATCTTGATTCATCTCAATCATGCATTCGTGCACGTAAGTGAAAGTCAAATTCTTTTAAGGCAGACTAAGTATGGGATATAGCATGCATATCTTCAAACTAGGAGAGTATGATTTTTTAAGTCCAAGACCCAAATGATTAATACATGAGAACTCCTAGTCTAGGAACTCTTTAAACTAAGTGTTAAAGATCATCTCAAGCCTTGAGTTCATAGTGAAAATGTCAGAAAAAGACACTAATTAATAAGTTAATCTTTTGTGATTTTTTTTATTTTTCCATTTTTAGGTTATAGAGTTAATTGATTAGACTCATTTACACCTTCAGCTTTTAAGAAGATTTTTGAAAACTTTTTGCAAACATTGTCACATATGTATAGGATTTTTCCAAAAATTCTATTTTTTTTCAAAATCCTTAAAATCCCATTCTTCAAACCTAAGTAAAACATTTTTTCAAAACAATGTCACATAACTATGTAGGTTTTTAAAATATTTTACAAGTGATTTTTCAAGCATGTCAAATCATATTTTCGCAAACCGCGTAAAACATTTTTGAAAAACATGTCAAATATATATTTTTCAAAATCATTTTCAAAATTTTTTTTACAAAAATCAGTTCAAGAATATAATACGATACCCATAACCCCAATTGTTGGAATTTTTTTGAAAAGTATGAGCTACGGCTAAAGTATATGTGCAATATATACGGTAAAGCCCCATATACTTAGCTTTACTATGTCCTCATAGAACAAAGTGAAATGAAGCCATAGCTCATGCTAAATATAAAATAATATACACAAACTACATCAAGAATCATAGATGCATCATGAGTAAAAGAATCAGTCAGAGGAGAATATGGACTCGGGTCCCCCTATACCTAAACTGAGAAATAGCTTAAGTATAAAAATATTAGTAAAAAAACTAGATGATCTAAGGGGAACAATCAGAATGACAAAGGATACCCCCTATATTTAGGCTGAAAATAGGTCTAAGTATAAAAAATAGAAAGCTTAGTGATGAAGGGATCAATTGATGTTGAATCTTAAGATGATGAATCTCAGGAGATGATAATACAACCTAGGGCTTTCGGGAGGCTGAGGAATCAAATAAAAACAATCAAACCTGATTATTTCACCAACACACTCAGCGAAGACCATAAATATGGTCTAATTATCTTGTCTCTTTTATCGATGATAAAACAAAAATTCACGTTTATTATGAGCCTTCTTAATTAGGGTTTGGGCTCTATCCTAGGGATTCATCATCACCTCTCAACGAATGAATATATATGCAAGTAAAACATTATTTTCTCTCCCAAAAACAAGGTGAATTTTAGATCCATTTATTTACATCAACTTGCATTAGCAGTCCCATTTTTAGAGATTAGAATGTCACTTGTAATAAATCTCTGAACACACAAGTCATCATCTACCATCCATTCCCTTTTCCATATTATCCTAAGTGTCCAATCATGAAAAGGGAAAAGCATGTGGGCGTAAAATCATGGTCATGCTCAAGATAAACACTTATAGTAGCTCCAGCTCTCTTCATGCATATGCTAGACTGAATATAAAATATAACTAAGTGCATGCAATTCAATGAAAAACCACACCTAATTATGCGTCTATTAGCATACATTTAATCAATTTAATTTGAGCTAGGTTAGATGAATATTATGTGCGTCTCATGAATCTGAGAGATGAGTGAGTCTCATAAGATGAAGTTAGTGTGCCCTATACTACAATTCAAGCAGCTAAGTATATAAAAAGAGGAAGCTCTAAGAGCCGCGTGCTTAAATCCTAATATCGATCACTAAAGATGAATCCCACCTATATAAGGGTGAAACAGACTCATCACACACAAAATAAAGTCTAATTCAAACTTATACATCAAGAATGTATACAAAAATAAACTTCGAGAAACTTGATGGCATCTTCTATGGTTCTTCTCAGCGAGAAAACAAACTTGAACTTCCAGCCTCCATTCGCCACAAGCATCCTCGATGAATGGGCCCCTACCATATAAGATAAAATATTAGATGTTTCAAAGATTATAAACATAAATATATATTAATAGAAAACATTACATCACATGATTGACCTAGATAAAATAAAAATCAACTTAACCAAAATATAAAATTCTAAATAATTATATTAATGAAGCCGTGTTCTCGGCAACATCACCATCTGATGAATCACTAAATGCATGTATTAAAAGAGATCCATTGTAGCACGAGCACTTAGCTTTCCATACAGAGCTGAGATGAGTCTCAGTGACGAGATTCTCAGCTTTAATTTTTAACCTGGGAAGTCCAGGGTCGAACACAAGGACACGAGCCATAATACAACTATTTAGGTGTTAAATATCTGGTTTAAGTGATTGATAAAATCAACTATGCCAAAACAAACAATGCAAGCAGACAATGCATAATAATGCACATCACGAATACATGCACGGATGAAATGAACTATGATTTAATACAATAATGTATGTTAGACAAAATGAACATAATGAACATATCAACAAATGCATTTATATTTACTAATATGCCTTAAAATGATCATTCAATCTCAAGCAATTTCTCTATTTGATCAACATCCATTTGAGCGAGAAATTCAAAACCAGATTTCATTTTATTATGAATAAAAGTATATATTTTTCTTCTCTAATTAATTAATCACATATTAAATATCAAATAAGATATAAATAAAGATAAATGAAAGATAGTGAGACGAGGATCAAAATAAAATTGAATTCACATCAATTGGATATAATATGTTCAAGATATTAATCATTGGATCTAGGGGCATAAACACAAACAAAACAAAAATAATTCCTTCCACATTGGTCTCTGGAGGGACTAGATTGCAAATATGATAAACTGGTATTGAAATTTATTTAATACCCCCAGTGCGGGAGTATTTTGTCAATAATGAAAACCGGTAGGGTGGTGCTGCAATTAACCCAAGCCCACACGCACGAGGCATGCGCGGTCCTAGGTTTAGTGGATGGTCCATGGCTCGGGCCACGTGGCTTGATTTAGAGTTTCGACGCGTGGTTTGGATCATCCAAGGCTGCAGGCTTAGTGCGTTGATGTGGTGCCTTCACACCCGTCTGATCACACCCAATTGGGCGCCATATGACGACATCTGTATGTTGTCGATCTTCTTCCTCTGCTATGAGCGACGGTAGCAAGGTGGGACTCCGATGACATCATTGCTTCCGCTCCGTGCTCATGAAGCTATGTTAAAGGTCACCATACCTCCGGAGGATGGTGGAGAAGGACTCCTTGGGTCAAAGATGGAGAGGAGAGCTCTGTTGTTGTCAGGTTCTGTTCATCAGAGGTTAAACTCCATATCAGAGCTTGTCTCAGATTCCAATCATCGTGGAATTCGATACCTTCATACATTAGCAGAACATAGCCAAAGCAATGCATTGTGTGTATGTGCGAAAAGTGGATGGAATGGAGGGTTGATTGGAGGTGAAGAACATGGTGCCTTGAGTGGGTTTCTCCTCCATGACCGGAGGAAGATGGACAAGGTGGAGGATGTTGTAGAACTAAGGATACAAAGGGTAGGTTCTCCTGTGTGGAGGATGAGTCCACGGTGGAGGTCGAAACCATTTCATATGAGGGGATTGATCTTACTACGTGATAGGGAAAATTAAGAAATAAGAAGGAAAATAACTAATTTAGACATGTGTTTACCAAGTTTTCTTCAGGTCACTGGTGTGGATGCAGTGGCTTGGGAGCGACGCTTGAAGCATCTGGTCTTCGCTTCATACCCATGCAAGAACGTCGGGAAGCTCGAACGATCGAGCACAACCATGACATGGTTGCTTCAGCCATGGGTTGCAACAGAGCCTCTAGTCATCATGGCCTCCTCGATCCACCATATCCTATCACGAAACGATGGAGAAGGGCTTGGCTAGAGCTCTCGCAAGGTTGTAGAACCGACGAAGTTGTCCAGTTAAGGGGTATTTGAAGAAGAAAGGGGCGGAAGTTATAGGTGGTTTTCTATGGTCTTCAACCGCCAGTGGTTGGCGAGGATCTATCAGATATGGCGGTTTGAATATCATGCGAGGATAAGGGAAGTTGGGCGAAGATTAGGAGTTAAAAGATGATGGTATTGGGAGGTTGGTGTAATGAAGAGAAATTTAGGAGGTTGGCAATGTTGAACCACTTGGAGGGACATGCGCAGGAGGTTGAAGAAAAAGTCTGACCGTCCAATCAAAGATCGGATAATCTCCATCTGGGCGGAAACGTGCGGTTATGATAGACTTAATCCAAGAAGATCCTACGACTGACAGTAAGGCACCAAAGAACGGCTAAGATCAGCTGGTAAGAAGAGGATCTGACTATTAGAAACATGACATGTGGCAACAAAGGAACGGGCCACGTGGCCAAAGCAGATGGCGCCATGTGACCCAATGAAAAATAAGATAAATGGACAAATCAAAGAAAATTAGATAAAAATAATTACGAGTCGAATCAAGAAAAGTCATGAACATGAAAGTTGTAGATCTCGATGAGATCAACAACTTTCATGTGAAAGACAAAGAGATCATAGATAAAAATTAAATATTAATAAAAGCCATATAACTTTATTTTTCCTTTTATTATTATTATGTAATTTTCTTTTATTTTTATGTTATTTTATTTACGCATAATTTTATTCTAAATTTTATTTGATTTTTAATAAGGAGTAAATACATAAAATAGTACACCATAATAATATGTAATAATTAGTGATAATTTTTTACAACACACAAATTATCAATTAGTGTTAATAACTTAATGAATCATGTTATTAACATAAGTAAAGGAGATGAATATAATCAATTAAGGTGACAAATCTAGGATTTATCACCCATACAAAGGGAAAATTATAGAAGGAGTCCATCCACCTTTAAAAAATTGCAAATTAGCCCCTCTGAATGGTAATTTTGAGAACATTTTATTTATTTACATTGTATTTACGCCCACAAAACTATCTATCATATCTTGCGCATTTGTTTCCCAATTTTGATGTTCTTGGTATCGTTTTAAAGCTTGTTCAATTGTCTAAAATATAGAATATTTAATAATTCATTTTGAGACATTTTTTGATACTAATAAATTTGAGAAATTTTTTGTTAACTATGATCATACATATTCATTGATGATCATAAATTTACGGAAAATGGGGGTCTTGATGAAGAATAATTGATAAATTATTTTGTGAAATTAATCAATTCATTGGGCTTGGGAATTAAATTGAGATCTACACATTGATTTGTCTTCTCATTTTCGTGCATGATCCAGTCTGCATTCATTGATTATTCATTAAAAACCGTAAAAAGTGCATTATTTATGCATTATTTTCTTGCTTAAAAAATAAAAAAACATTCAGCATCTTTGCTTTAATCGATTGCACTTGTTTATAAATTTATAATAATTGCAAAAATCCAAATGCACATAAAAAATTAATCTCTTGAAAACCTAACACCAAGTTTTGAAAATTGATTCTGGACCCTTATATCACCTCCCTGAGTTCAGCATTGAGACTTGACCAAGTAAAATAAACAAATTAACCACATTAAATTGATCGAATATTATTTCCGTGTGATTTTGATTGATTCAATTTTTTTTCACATGCTACAATCGACAAATATTTCTGCTTAATTAAGAGTGGTAGAGAGCTAGCTTTCAGTGATGTATAACAAATTGTAGTTTGCTTGCCAATACCTTTTTTGAATGCTATAATCTTTGAATTCGATTGAGTCAAAATTACCACCTCTATTTGTTCAAAGTATTTAAATGAATCTTTCCTATTTCTCTCTAACTTCTATTCAGTATCTTTTAAACATTTCAAAAGATTCTACCTTTTTACCAAGAAGCCAATTATATGAGTACTTCGAGTAATCACCAATAAAAGTTATGTAGTATTTTTACTTTTGCACATACTTAGACTTAAAGCTCTACAAAAATCAAAGCGGAACAATCAAAAGTTATAAATTCGTCCTTGTTCATATATATATATATACTTACACTTATAGCCCCACAAAAGTTAGAATGGACCAATCCCACTAGTCATCGATCTTGAACCTTATGACAGGGGATTTATGGTCACGAGGTAATATTGTTCTTACTATTGTTTTGCTATGTATTAGGCTCATTTAGCTAATTCATCATTATTATTAATTTGAATTTCATGGATATCTTGCTTGCATATGCTAAAAATCATATATTACAAGAAACACAAAGAATAATAATATATTCTTTTGATAATGCATATAAAACTTCGAGGCATGCTCAGATCATCTATTGATATTTTTTTCCATGTTAGATTCTTTCAATTTTCACCAATGGTTATATAATTCTAAAAAGAGGACTTCAAACTTATTTTTGAACAATGTAAGAATATATAAGAATTCAATGGATTATGAGGATTATATAAAACATCATTTAAAATAATGATGTTATTTCCCAGATCCAGCTTGTATATTCCAACACCTTCCACATCCAGGCATGTGTTATAACCAACATATATATTCTTCTTCCATGTTCTTTGACACAAGAGGGGTCACATCATGGTCAATATACTAGGGTTGCATCCCGCAAATGCTCCCTTTTTAGCTTATGTTGACTTTTGTGCACATGTCCCTTTGAAGCATTCAAATTCTTCTACCTCGAACAATTAGCCAAGTCTTATGGATTCACGAAAATTAAAGGTCGTTATTCTGCAGAGACAAACAATTACAACATAACACTCAAACTGTTGAGTTTTGAGAGTCAATGACCAAACATCCAAGTCGAAGACTCAAAGTCGAGCCACCACTATACATGTCGATATGAATTACCCAAGGATTCATTCAAAAGTCTGAAAACTCTCAGCAACAGATTGACATAAAGGCAAACTTAGATCATGAGAAATCCCTCTCGACAACGATCCATCTCTCCTCTGTCATCAGTACATCCATCGACAGATCTGTCCCATCACCAAGTGCAACAATTGACAGATGCAACGGAGAAGGGTCGTCGACACACGATTCGATGGTTTCGAGGATCGACTTATGCAGAGTATTTGCTAGAGGTGTTCAACCTCATCATGAAGAATAAATTCAAAGCTAGCCTAAGAAAAAAAGTATTTTTTTAAGACCATTAGGAACATTTCTCTTCTACTTTATCATCAACACACTGATTGACTTCAAAACAATGACATATGAGAGATTTTGACGTCCCCCTAAAAAACTATGGAATAAGACGACAAGTAATAGTTCAATACGAAACAGTTGACCATGGAAGGTATAAAGCTGATTAAATAGACAATTCAACATATGTGACAAGACTTTTCTCTCTTCTATGCATTTTCCTTTCCCTTCGAGAACAAGTTACCGACGTCATCGTCATCATCGCCTTTGTATGTATGGTTGTAACAAAACAAATAGATTAAAGTTTTATAGTTTATAAAAATAAGCTTACATTCATGCGCCTGCCTTTTTTTATAACAACGTATGTGCCATTGTATTTCTACAAAGAATACAGGGGCACATGCGTTATTACAAAAAAAGACAGGGATAAAAATGTAATTGTAGGATCTCGAAGGAGCACGTGTAAATAACCTTAAAAACAAAGGATTTTTACAGTTTGTCCTTATGAGTTCCTGCAATACACTTGTGCCCTTGGTTTTTTTCAATAACGCATGTGATCATGTCTTTTTTTACAAAATTCGAAGTGCTGTCATTATATATTTACACTTGTGCCCCTGTATTATATTGACGGAAAGGTAATACTTTGAAATTTTGTAGGTATACGAGGGCACAAGTGTTATAAAAAAGGGATAATTACACCCATAACTCTGAGTAATTTCACAATAACATTCATAACCCTGCATAATCGCGAATTACATGAGGAACCCCGAGTAATGCTTAACTCGTACATGGTATAACCCTGTGTTATGTTCCATTTGGACTACCCGTTATATTTAACGATTTCTGTTTAAAAAGACAAAAAATACCCTTATGTTTATTTCTATTTGCAAAACATGCCGTCATCAATTCCCCCTTCACCCCCTACCCCTTTGGCCGGCCGACTCTCCTCCTCTTCCTCCTACGTTGGAGCCGAACGAATAAGCAGCCACTATCCACACACCTCCCACCTGGTCCACGTCCATGGCCCTTCGTCGGCAACCTCCCTCACCTCCTCAAGAACCCCCCCGTGCCCCTCCACGTGACCCTCGATTCCCTATCGTGCGCTAATGGCACCCCCCTCCTCCACCTCCGTCTAGGCACTCAACCCCTGGTCGTAGCCTCCTCTCCGACCGAAGCGTCAGCGATCCTCAGAACCCACGACCTCACCCTGTCTACGCGCAACGTTCCCGCGAGCTACCGGGTTCTCGGCTACGTCGACCACAACTTTGTCTGGTCCGTGCAACGTGACGAACGATGGAAGTCCCTGCGCTCCCTCTTCCGCTCAGAGCTCTTCTCCTCGGCCCCCCTCGAAAGAGGGTCCTCTATTAGATAAGAGAAGGCGCTTGATATGGTCAGTTTCTTGAGGGGGCGAGAGGAGGAAGAGGTCGACGTGAGAGAGCTCGCGTTCGGCACGGTGTTCGATATGCTCGGCAGAACCATAGTCTCGCGAGATCTGATGGAGGATGTTGAATGGGATTTAAGCGTCAGCATGAGGCGAGGGCTGGAGCTTGGAAATGCCCCCCAAATTTGGAGGACATCTTCCCAAATCTACTTGGCGGGTGGGATGTCCAGAGGCTGAGAAGCGAGGTCTCCTTCCTTATCGGCTTGATCTATGACTTCTAAGAGCAACTCATTCGGGAGAGGAGGGACGAGAAGAAGAAGGTTACGGACGACTTGCTGGACGTGTTGTTCCGTGCGGGGCCCCCCTCCCCCACGCGAGGTGGTGCTCCCCTGCTCGCCCCCAACCCCGCGTGATCCCCTGCTCGCACCCCCCACCACCCTCGAGGTGGTGCTCCCCTGCTCGCCCGCACCCCCCCTCCCCACCACCCCGCGCTGCCCCTACTGCGGCGGAGCTCAAAGCTCCCCCGAGTTGGTGCCCGGCCACCTGCAGCTCCGCAGCCGAGGTTGAAAGCCCCCCTCCTTTCCGTGCACTTTCCGCAGCCCATTGTTCGTCGGGCCTGAAGCAACATGAAGAGAAGGGAGTGGTTTTTTTTTTGTTTCCTATCCGTTTGATCGAGGATGAGTTAGATTCACTCATCTATATGGTTGAGTTAAGATATCAAACTAACAGAGGGTTATGAATGTGAGACGGAGTGACTATTCAAGGTTTGTCGTGTTCGCGATTATGCAGAGTTATGAATGTTATTGCGAAATTACTCAGGGTTATGGGTGTAATTATCCGTATAAAAAAAGACAGACATACCTGCAATTGTAGAAACGTGAAGGAGCACGAGTGTCTAAAACATTAAAAATATGGGATTCTTGCATGGGTGTCTCTTCGAGTTTATGCAAAAATGCAAGTACACTTTTGCCCCTATTTTTTTAAAAAATAATGCATGTGCTCATGTACAACCACTACAAGAAAAATGAGCTGTGGTTACGAAATGTGGCTACAGAAACTTGTGGCCACGATAATTCCGTGGCCACTAGTTTCTCGTAGCCACAATCTGTGGCCAAAGTCTTCATATAAGAGTTGTGGTCACGATAAGTTCTGTGGCCACTTGTAGTGGCCACGGCATATTCGTGGCTAGAGAACTCTCGTGACGAGACTTGTAGCTATGGCTACTGGCCACGATGTGTCGTGGCCAGAGCCCAATTCTGTGGCCACAAATCCCATATATGTGGCCATAGTTCTGTAGCCACAACTTGTTTTCCTTGTAGTGAACAACAACAAAACCTTTTCTCACAATTAAGTAGGGTCGGCTAAATAGATTATTCGCCCCCATTCAGATCTATCTTGGATCAATCCTTGGCTTATATCAACAAAACTAAGATCCCTTCGTATAGTCTCTTTCCAACACTTCTTGGGTCGTCCTCGTCCTCTCTTAGCCGGCTCAACATTCCAACACTTGCATTTCCTAACGGGTGCATCAATTGATCTTCTTTGCAAATGTCAAACCATCTTAAGCAGTTTCCTCGCATCTTATCATCGATCGTAGCTACACCAACTTTCTTTCTGACTCCATCATTTCGAAATTGATCTTTATGTGTGTATCCACACATCCACCTTAGCATTTTCATTTTTACTACAACCATTCTCTGCACATGTCTATGGTTCACAGGCCAACATTCAGATCCATAGAGCATAGCAGGACTCACGATTGCTTTGTAAATATCCATATCGAATGCATGCGCTCGTGTATTCTTACAAAATTCATAGCAATGCTCTCCTGTTATTACATGTATGCCTCGTATATCACATTGATGAAAGGGTAGTACTGTAAATTTTGTAAGGATACATGAACGTATGTATATAAAAAATGCAAGATATAAGCGTAGATGTAGAAACTAGAAGTATGTATATACAAAAAATACAGGATATAAATGTAATTATAGAAACTAAGAAGTATGTATATTAAAAAAATGCAGGATATAAGTTTAGTTGTAGAAACTAAGAAGGGCAGATGTGTAACAATCACTAAAATAAAAATGGTAGAATCCAAGATCTATATGCTTAATTATGATATCGACATTATTAGTGGAACCACCACACGAAAAATGGGTTGTGCCCACGGAATGTGATTACGGAAATTTGTGGCAACGATGATTCCGTGGCTACTAGTTTCTCGCAGCCACAATCAGTGGCCAAAGTCTTCATATAAGAGTTGTGGCTACAATAAGTTCTGTGGTCACTTGTAGTGGCCACGACATATTCGTGGCTAGAGAACTCTCGTGAGAGACTTGTAGCTACGGCTACTGGCTACGACGTGTTGTGGCCAGAGCTCAATTTTGTGGCAACAAATCTCATATCCGTGGCCATAGTTCTGTAGGCACAATTTATTTTCCTTGTAGTGAACGGATATGTATACAAACTAATTCGTACATGAGTACTATTGATCATTATAAGTAGACTTTTTAATCCACATTCTTGGTCAACTTCTCTTCTCCCGCATGTTCATGGAAATTACAGAGGGGCCCATATGAAATTAATCCAAACATGGAAGTCAAACATGTCATAAGTAGAATATGTCCCCATAATCAATTCGATTCACGTGGCTATGATTTCAACTCTATACATATTGATGCCATAAATAGAATATATCTTCTTATGACCGAGGCCTTAAATGTTGGTCTCGACCAACATATTGGTGATCATCACACGAAATTTCGGTTGAATTATTTCCATGATCAATCCTTCTATCGACAACTTTCGAAGCTTTAAATGTCGGTTTCTTGTGTCAATTACGTTCACTTGTCGGAAATCGAATTTCAATTGAAATTTGATCGAATTTGAAACACACCTAAAAGTCATCAAGCTCTTTACGAGTTGAAACGAGTTTTGTTTTATCGAAGCTTTTTTAAACATTTGTGCACTTCTACAATACCAATTAAACCTCTCCATTTCTCACAATTGTGCATCGTTATCACTTATACCCTTTAAGTATTCTTCATCGGCCCAAGCGCACTTTGGACCACACAGGACTCATCACCCTCTTGAATTCTGGTTCCCTCACACCCAGGGTGGTTACTCTCAAACCAACCCTTTCCTCTCCTCTGAGCTTACCAAGGAAGGCCATCGCCTCGGTAAGAATCCCTTCCTTGATTTGTCCTCTGACACAACCTTGTTTCACAACCAAGAATAGAGGACAAGATGTCGCCTAAGTAGCCACCGGATGAGGATCAGTTGCGACAAATTCTTAATCGCCTTGCCACAGCCGAACGACAAAATGCTGATCTCACGGCTAGAATGGGACAAATCGTTGCGGCAGAAGGAATCGACCGACCAATGGTTGATGCCTACAACCCAACAGAGAATGAGATACAAGTTGGTTGGCACCAGCAGTTCCGGTCGAAGCATTTGAGCTTAAGCTCCACTTCCTTAGTCTGCTACCGAAGTTCAACAGAAATGCCCGTGAAGAACCATATGCCTTCCTCCAAGACTTCGAGCTGGTTTGCAACAACCTTAGCCATCCTAGGGTTATATAAAAAAATCATGATTTATGTAAATCAAATCCGATTTAGTAAAATTTGTATGGTTGTGCCCATGCAATTCTCAAAAATTACACGTGCACCCTTCTTTTTTCTTTACAGATACACTTACACCCCCGAGATAACGTCCGTTTGAAAGAGAGTACATGTAAACTTACCCAAAGTAGGACACATCCGATACAATGACGACGATGATAACAAAACATTTTCCCACATTAAATAGGGACAGTTACATGGATTCCTTGCATCATTTAGATCTATCTTGGATCATTCTCGGACTTAGATCTAAATAACTAAGAGCCCTTCAGATAGTCTCATTCCAACACTTATTAGGCCTTCCTCACCCTCTCTTAGTCAATTCAACATCCCAAAACTTGCATCTTCTAATTTGCGCATCAACCGACCACATTGCAAGTGGTCGAACCATCTTAAACGGTTTTCTCACATTTTATCATCTATTAAAACGACACCAACTTCCTTCTAATCGCATCATTCCAATACGATCTTTTCGTGTATGACCACACATCCACCTTAGCATTTCCATTTCAGCAGACCTCTTTTGCAAATAGGACACAACTAATATTAAAAAAAGACAGAAACATAAATAATATTGTAGAATCCAGGAGGAGCATAACTATAAAAATCTATCATCTAGATACATGATTGAAAATCGCCCCTATTTAGATGTATTTTTTCCGTATATTTTGATGTTCTTGAGAGCTAGCTGAGCTCGAAAAAGAAGAGGCTCATTAGGGCCGGGGCGGATTCTATTTAAAATGGGCCCATAGTTCCATGGGCCTAATCTGTACAACTGGGCCTCCATAAATTTTCTTTAGTTTCTATTCCAAATCGACATCCATGAATTTATTCAACCATGAACTCATATCGTCCACTCCAATTAGGTCTGCATTAGACGATGCTTATTAGGAGGTAATGCTCAATTAGACAAGTTATGTATGTATATTATACATCGAGTAAGGTCGAGCATCAGGTCTGGTCTGGCCTAGTTCGGCCCGACTCGAGTCTATTCCGCACAAATATGATCCGGATTTTGAGCTCGACCCAATAACCAATGGGCCGGGTTTGGACCGAGCTGGTTATAGTATTGCTTAAGTACCACTTCCAATTCATGATAATCAGATTAAAAATCGCCAAATCAGCAAGATAAACAACGCATCTTAAGAAGCAATAAACTTTTGAAAAAAGCGTACATGCCCCATTATCCTTTGATGTACTCGATGTATTGGTGTAACAACAAAATCAGTGTATAGCGACACTCTTTTCTTTTTTCTAAAAAAAAAGAATATTTATATCCATATCCACCATAAGTAGTTTCATATTTACATACATAACCTTCGAAGATCACGAATTACACGAGAAACCCCAAATAGCCACATCGACTCACACCCATAACTCTCCATTAGTTTAATCCATTAACTCTACCTGACCATCAAGTTAACCTCTCCAATCTTCAAACCAATGGCTATGAATTAAACTCAAAAAAATTAAAAAAAACAAAAAACCCTTCCTCCTCCCGTCTCCTCATTCCTTCCTCCGCCCACAACCCACAACAACAGTACCACTATCTCTGCCACTCCTTCCTCGACATCCTCTGATCCCGTGGTAGGTGACAACTCCACAGTCCCCTCCTTTGCCGCTCCTCCATCACCACCCTCCAATAACCCCTCTTTTGCCCCTCCCCCACCCCATTCATTTCCCCTCCTCCACCTCATCCTCCAGGCCTCTCATACGCCCTCTAGCCTCATCCTCCACCCGCCGTCATGCTCACACATTCTCTGCAAGCTCCATCATGTACGAGATCAGAAGAGGAAGATGAGAGAAGGCAATGTTCTGGTTATCCAAGTTGAGGAAGATGTGGGACATCTTTTGGAAATTTAATTTTGTTCGAGAGGGCAAAATTGGTCAAAATTTGAAAGATTCCATCAAAGTTAAAGAATGAAATAAATGGAACTTGACACAAGGATGTGTCGTGTAATTGTTAAGCATTATTCAGGGTCTCTGGGTGTATCATGATTATCGAGAGTTATGTATGTAAATATAAAACTCCAAGGGTTATGTGTGTAAATATCCCTTAAAAGTTCTGTCACTATAACATGCGTTGATCAGTATGTAACATCGACATTATTCATTGTTAAATTATTTTTTATATTTGAAATTATAATAAATATCGTATCTGTTGTTATACTGTTATCGACGGTGCATATAGCGATTCTTGTCTTGTGTTGGTTTCCTCTCTCGAAATTCCAGCTAGTCCTTACTAAATTTTCAATTCAAAACTTTGTGACGGTCAACTACAATTTCAAAAAATAGCAAAAGGATAAATATTGCTATCTGGACCATCATTAATGATACAACAACGGATATGCATTCACCGTAGGAATAAGAAATAATTTTGCAACAACTAGTTTCGTCAACGTATATTTAACAACAGACAAGATAGTGATATATTTTTCAGAAGACGTCCCTGTAAACTGATTTTGCAAGGGACATCTACAAAGGTCGTCGACCGCGTGAAATGCATCCATGGCAAAGATGATCTATGGTACAAACTATAAGCTTCATTCATATTGTTGGAAGGAAAAGGTCACATAATTATGAACAACTATGATCCCCATAGAAGATTAACCAAATCAAAATAATGCTTAAATGTTATTCAAATCTTGATCAACCTTGTAGGTGTGGCTTTTGCTTTAGATGCCCTCTGAAAAAAAGGACGAAAGGCTTTTATTTTTTAGACCCACAACAATGGTGCTATCACCAATTAGCGTTCATACACACAATGCCAAGGACTATCCTTCATGGATCTTTTCCATAACTTTAATTTATTCTCTTTGCTTCTTTGTCCTCCTCACCTCTCCGTATTCCCCTTTACTATTCCCACTACAGCTGATATTCCATGAGACAGATACTGGAGTTTTACACAACAACTCCTCGTAAACTTTGCCAATTACGCAAAAAACCCATGAATTATTTGTATTTACCCCCTCCCCCACAACCTCTGCAAATGTACTCTGTCTTACCCCGCAACCATTGCGGTAGTTAATTATGAAGTCATGTGTAAGAGCTACTAAGTTTGCAGGGTTTTGCATGGTAAATATGAAGAGTACAAGGGTAGTCACGTAATTGACAAAGTTTTAGGGAGTATGATGTAAAAATCCCTATAAAATTTTGGATGATTATCTATTAATCAATGTTTTTGAAACCTAACCGAAGACTGAACTGAAAATTCCAACAAAATTGTTGGATCGGCTTAGATTATGAAATCAAATTGATTCAACCGGATGACGGTATTATTATTTTTTAAAATAAGATCAGACCGAACCGGTAAGGAAAAAATGGTTGAACTGAGTAACTAAATCAGAACGAATTAGAAGATGTACAAAATATACACTCAAACATACCTAAAATAAATGCAAAATATATATACAATTAAAGTATATACTTTATACATATTTTCCCTTTAATATACAATAGTAAATGGTATTAATATAGATATAATAATATTTGAACTAAATACTTTAGCATAATGATAGGATAATTGCATTTTTTATCCAATCCTTTCAAAAAGAATTAGATTTCACTATTGTGCATGAACACTAAAAGGTAACAATATGATACTCATTTTTTAAGATTTGTTTTAACACGGTTTTAACTAGTGTCATTTAAGCTCGTAAGGTAAAATGACCTAACTCTTTTTCTTTAATCGCAAACCACAATCAAAATAAATCTTAATGACTGTGTATACTATGATTATTTTTTGAAATCTAGGTATGACATTGAAATCAAGTGTATTGTTAACTTTTAAAATTCATATAAAAAATCCCTGTGTGGTTCATACTTTAGTTTTGAGATTTTCATGTTGATGGAAGAAGTAGTTTTATCTTGCTAATATACTTGTTATTATTTCTGGTGTTTTCTATAATAAGATTAGTTTGCATTAATTTTCAGAAAGACTTTGATACTGTTTTGCTTCAATATGCCATGATAATCACGATGTATATAATTTTTTTGTAAATAGTGTTCTATCTGTGACGGTAAAAAAATATCTATTCATCTGCTTTATATATTTATTTATTTATTTATTTTTCACTTATCATATTGTACCTCAGTAATCTGCAATTGAATTTAGAATTATAAAATAACATATTTAATATCAAGGTTTTAAAAATCGAACCGGACATCAAACCGAACATGTATCGATTTTCGGTTTTTATGTTTGGGCTACTGGGACCGATTGGTCGAACCGGTGATAATGTCAACATTTAAAAAAAATAGAAAAGACCGAACCCGTTGTATTGTTGGTTTGGTTCGTAGGTTCAACCGAGTCAAACCGAATTAGACCGGTATATCATACAAATAAATATGAAAAATGCTGCATCATATCTTTCGAGGATTTGTTTACTCTTGTCCTTCCAAAATTTTCCAATAATATTTATATCCTTATTTTTAATATAATTGCATGTGCCCCATGTATTTTACAAAATCAATAGCAATGGTCTTTTATTAGTACATGTACGTTCCCATTTTATACCAACATACGGATGATATTGTGAATTTTTTAAGAAAATATAGGAACACAAATGAAATTGCTTAAAAGTTAGGAGTTATGTTCTTAAATAATTTGAAAAGGCTTAATAAAATATTTCGTAAAATTTATATAAATACATATATGTTATGTAAAAAATAATAATTTTAAAAAGTATTTAAACTCTAATTAATGATAAGTATTTTTAATGTATTGCTTCTCATTATATAAATATGACAACATCTTCTTCATTTGTTATTGTTATAAGTGAGCAACCTCATACATAATCTGAGAAGAGAGAGACAATACTCATATGACAGGAAGGGACAAGCGATAATGAATCATTGACACTTGTGAAGGAGAATAGATAAAGGGATACTATAGTATGGGTTAGAATGAAATGAGATTGTGAACATTTTTGAAAAGTATGTATTTTTTAATTTATTGAAAATTATTTTCTATCGAAAATGGATGGTTAAACCGATGGTTTGATTCAATTGGTCCAACCGAGTTTAAGCGGTCCAACCGGATTTTGAAACATTTTTATCTTCGGAATAAAAACCGAATCGTTAGATCGTTTTTCCTCGGATTCTTGGTTTAACCGGTTCAACCGGTCGGTTCGTTTCGATTTTTAAAATCTTGCTTAATATTATAATATTATTTACATAAAAGTTATATGCGTAAGCTTTGAAGCGTCGATTTAAATTTCTAATTTGAAATAGCATAAATCTACATTCGAAATTAATTAAATACTCAAAATGACTCTAATCTGAATTCAACTTAAAAAATTGGTTTAAACTTCAATTCAATCTCGAACTTAGTATTTTTTTAAATGAACCGAATATGAATCGTGGTATATTGAAAGTGTTCATTTTGATTACCATCCCTATTAATAAGTGTATTAGTGGACCTTACATCAGATTGGGATCAATGTTTTAAATTTCAATATCAGATATCGTATTGACAACATGCGGAAATGAAATTTCAGTAAATTTCGATCATATTTCGCCAAAATCGAGAAATATTTGAGAAGGCCCTCATATCGGTATTTCACTTGAAATTCCGTGTCGAAACCAAAATTTCGATGAAATTTCGTCGATATTTTTCACGGAATCTGAAACTATGTTTGGGATCACAACACATGCCTTTAGGTACAAGTTAAAATGGTCTCGGGCACAACCCTAAAGCCTAGTTAAAAAAATCAAGGCTCGAAGTCGCCCTCTCAAGCTATTGGTGTGGCCTTCGGCCAAGTCATACAAGTCAGGGTCACCTCGGCTCAATGCTCAAACCCTACTTGCATTGCATGTGACATCAATTCAAGTTACACTAGTCTCGATCTCAGCCATGAAGCTAAATTGTGAAAAAGGCAAGGCTCGAACTCGCCCTCGCAAGCTATCGGTGTCATGTGGGCTTGGGTCGAGTCATACTAGTTAGACCACCTCGACTCAATGCTCAACCATGCTTGCACTGCATGTGACATCGATGGCAATCGTCCACCGCATGAAATTCATATATGGTCAAGATGATCTATGGAACAAACTATCCTTCCCAAACCATGCATTTTTTTGAAGCTTGATTCATATGTTTGAAGGGAAGAAGTCACCTAGACACAAACACCTAAACCAAATCATGTTTTAGATGTTTTCAAAAGCTTGATCAACATTATAGGTGTGACTTTTGCTTTAGATGTCCTCTTAAAACTAGATGCATTTATTTGTTTGGCCACAATTTCGATCCTGGACTATCCTCCCTCAACCTTTCTCTTAACTTTAATTTTGTTCCCTTAACTTTCTTTATTCCTCCTCTTTACACTTCCCATCCACAACTAATATCCCATAAGATATCTGATAGTTATCTATTGCTATGGAATAGTCAACATTCTAGTCCATAATGCTTTTGCTCGCATGTGAGATCAGTACCATAGAACATAATAGATGATGCAACCACTTTATTTTGTGATAAAGTTCTTTTGTTATGAGATAATGAATGACTTTGAGAGGCAAAGATTTTCTCCGTTAATTGCGCTAATACGTGTGGTCTAGTGTGACTACCACACAAAAGACCAGGGTTCAAATCCCACTCTTGTAGGGATTGCGTAGGTAGTCGACAGCCAACGTAAAAAAAAGTTGAATTTTTCAGCATGGATTTGAGAAAGAATCCATGTAGTCGACCCTACTTATAGTGAGAGAAGGCTTAGTACATTAATTGCGCTAATACGTGGACCTTTTATACTAGCATATCATAGCTTTTCATTTCCACTCTTGATTGTCTACCTCGATTTATTAAGTTAGGCCTCTATAAAGAAATGTTTTTGTAAATATGTATAAGCGAAAATAAAATCTTTCATAGTAATTTGCTTAAAAATACTTGAATTATACATTTTGTTTTAATATCATACAATAAACTTTAACACTTATTTTTATATGATTTTGAACTAACATGATTCGAGTTCAGAAGGACAAAATGATCAACTCAATTTCTTTCATTACATACCAAATCGAAACAAATTATAAAGATTGAATATCACATTATTATTTTTTAAAGTTCAAGTACGACATTGAAAATCATTTATATAATTAAAGTACTTTTTATATAATTTATCCATTAATTTGTATAAAAAATAAATCAAATTGTCCATGGGGAATAATTCACATAGGGAAAAAGGTTATATCTCCCTTTGGTGCCAAGAGAATAAAGTTGCAATCAACCCTTTAGTCCCCCATTCATCAAATCTAACCCCAAAATTATCTTCAATTGGAATATCTTCCCAAAGTGAGAGAAAAAAATAAGAAAAAATACAAAATTCAAAACTCTAAAAAACAAAAAAATTGAATTTCTTTTTATACCTAACGTTTCAACTTTTCCAATTGCATTTAATCTCCACTGTATCAGCCCCCCCATGACAAGGGAAAATTCCAATCTCCCCCCGTCACGAGGACAATGGATACCGTGTGATTCCAGATCGACGGTTGGGATGTAGTGACATTTTCGTAAATTGAAAGGAACTCGAGGTTATTTGTTTTCGTTCAATCGCTATTTTTGCTCCCTTCCTCCGCAACAAGTTAACCCTTGCTTTGTTGCGTCTGCTTCCATTGTTCTTCGCACCATCAACAGGTGAGTTTGTCCGATTTCGCGTGATTTTTTCATTCCAATGCGGTAGGAATCCGATGTTTTCCACTCCGTTCTTCGTTCTAAAATTGCAAAAATCCAATCTTTCCCAGTGTGCTTTTGGATCCTTCTCGCATCGCTTGCACCCATGTTACCATTTCCATCTTGAGACGAAGTTGGGGGTTTGTATTGTTCCATATTAAGAAAACAAGCCATTTTCGTGTGTGTTTTCCATATACGATCAGTTTCCGGCATCTGGGTCGTTCCCAAACACGCTCTTCGATTTCTGGTCTGATGGTCTGGGGATCTCAACTCAGCTTGCTGGATTCGTGATTTTTTTAATTACATTTTTTATTTTTCTTACTCAAATGAGTGCGAAATTAATAGTGGTCTTTTGGATTCGACAGAGTCTTTCTTATTTTTCGAGGCAAATTAGTCATTGCATACTGAAGAAAGCGAGAATTGGTCTTTTGATTTTTTGTGTTTTTTTTCTTATTTTTCGCAACTTTATTGGACTTCCGAATCCCGATCTCTGAAAATGTCATGGTTTAGACTTGTCATAGATCATTAGTTCTCTAAAAAAAGAGAGGAAAAAAATCTGCATGTTTTTCCAGCTCTTTTAGCTGTTCTTATCCTCCAATGCTTCATAGAAGTTTAGTTTTTTTTGTTGCATAATCTGCACATATTTCTCGACATACACATCAACCAATAATCTGCACATGTTTTTCCCTTTATTTCACAAGTAGGTATAACCTTACTGTCATCAAATTGCACCCTTCCTTGGAGAAAAAACACATTTTTTCATCAAATGAGGGAAAAAAACCATCCAGCTCCAGTGCAATCATCCAGCCCCTATAAAAGAAAAAGAGAACAATCCCTAAATATATGTTTAAGATAATTAAAAATTCTTGGGATTAGCATAACCAACCGCTTCATGAAAAGAGATGTGCGACCAGGAAGTCCCCACTTCCTGCGATCTAAAGCCTGGTTATAACAAGTGAACAGATCTTTCTAAAGAACTCATCGTTATATCAGAACAAACACAGGACCCATTTGGAAAGTGGAGTTGCGTTCTACATCCTTAGATACGTCACCCCAGGGTATTACTCGTCCACTACCCTATAAAGCTCACTTCAGCTCAACACGGACATCTCCTTCCAGCTCTTCCAACCCCTCGCCAAAAAAAATTTGTTTAAATTGCCCATTCTTTCCATGATCTGTGCAGGTGAAGAAAATGGGGAGAGGTAGTAAGTGGGCAGTATCATAAGAAATTATTTAAATAGTAATAACTTCCACCTCAGGATAACACGCTGGAGCACTGACCACCACCTGCCTCTCCATCTTTTCTAAAGCAGGACCCTAGTCAATCAATTTGGCTGCATAACTCATCAAGGTAGCTCCAGTAGGTGAGAGAGACTTTCGAAAGTATTTGACAGTGCCATAGAGCAAACCAGTTTTGTCAATTCATTCATATGGAAGGGGATACAGCATATGGAAGGCCGTATCAATATCGATATCGTTTCGATATTGTATCGATACGATATTTCGACGATATGTCGCCCATATCGACGAGCTTTTGTGAAGAAAATGCCTGAAAATCGGGATATATCGCCATATCGGTACCCATATCGGTCTCATGTCGATATCTCGATCTATCGGTGATATATCGCCGATATATCCCGATATTTCCTTCCATGCAGCAAAACATCTAATGGTGGACCCTCAACCATGATGCCTCCCCAAACATATGAAGGAGTACTCTCACTGCTCTCTCCTTATTTCATCCAATTTCAATAATGAAGAGTATGCTCTGTACACGAGAACAAGAAATCTCAGGTTAGATCCCAAACCCTTATGAGCAGCCTCTCATTAAAGCAATGTGATAAAACCCATAGATCCCATTGCTAAATCATTAACATCTAGAGCAAACATAAGGGTGAGCAAATATCCCTACACGGCCCTTGAGATCATATCTCTCCTATGGATTGTCATTTAAGAAAGTTGAACTAATTAGCAAAATCACCTTGGAATTGGGCACTCAAACAAATAGCCTAAATCCCCTTTTAAAAAACAAATAGCTTAAATTTCATCACATTGAAGTTACGGGCATCAAGAAAGCTTGAGGTCAATAGGATCGGCTTGAGTTCGACTTATTAAATCATTAATATCTAGAGAAAAAATATGGGCAAGCAAATATCCCTGCACGACCATCGATGATGAATCCCTCCTTTAACCAGTAGCCAATTCTTAAGGATAGGAAATAAAGTTGTCATAATACAACACTTCATCTAAGTAGTCAAAACATTAATAAAATTCACACCTCCTAAGAGCCATTTAAATGAAGGACCATTGAAACATCCTTTATGCATAGGAGAACTCCACATTCCGTAAGAAAGTAATAATATGTTGTCTCTCCAATAAAGCAACAGCTTCACTAGCAATGTCATAACTCTCCTATGGACTGCCTTTTAAGAAAGGTGGAGTAATCATCCAAGTCACCTTGGAATTGGCCACACTCATAAATAACCTAAATTTTCGGTTACATTGAAGTTAGGGGCTTCATGAAAGCTTGAGGTCAATAGGATTAGCTTGACCTCGACTCATTAACCGGGTCAAGAACTTGGATTGATGACTAAATGAGTCGAGCTTGAGCACGAGCCAATCTAGCTAAATGGAACTTAACTTGATAGCTCAACTCATTAACTTATCTCCTTAACTAGCTTGGCTCGAGCTAAGTTTGATAGATTGGTTTGATAGCTCATGAATTATCATGACTTGATAGCCATGCTCAACTCGATAGCTTGACTAAAATCTCATTAACTAGCTTAACTCAATTGATCGTTCATCAACTTATGTGGTGTCGAGCTTAAAACTTGCATGCTTGAGTTCGAGGTGTCTCATAAAGCAACTCGTGAGATGGCTTGAGCTCAACAAGTTCAAGCCAACTCATTTATGTTTGATCAAGCCAAGGTTCATGGAAGCGATACACATATACATTTGGACAGGTCACCGAATAATGATTAAACAGTATGTGGGGGCATATGTAAGGCATATATGATTTAACATGGTATTCTAAAATTTAATTTTAAAATAAATATCAACAAAATACCAAAACTGAATTTAAATTTATGAAAAAGACTTCCTATATGTAGAAGGAATGAGTCCTTGACAAGGATAGAATTATCTACATACGGTGCATGGGTTGTGAACCACCTCATGATGCACTCAACATGAGAATATGCTGCAACTGAGAGTTTAATGATCCATGTACATGACAAGTTCTAGGATGTCGGAAAAATAATCTTTTGGTCTCGTCAGCACCATATGCACAAGCAATGATAAAGATCAATATGGGTTTCACATCATCTTTTTTTGGAGGTGAATATAAGATGTAGTCATAATCCAATGTCATAATAAATAAAAGATGTACCTAGTAATGATGAGGTTGCAAAAAAATGAGGCAAGAGAGCTAATAGAGGACATGAGAGAGCTCGTGGCAGCAGAGGTGTCCAACCGTTGGTGGAGGCAGAGGAGCTTGGACACAGAGGTGAGAGAGGAGACAGAGAAGCTTCATGGGAGAAAAGTGGAGGTGGGGGAGGAGAGAGAGCTGGATACATAGGAGCTTTACGAGAGAGAGCTAGAGGCAGAGGAGCTTCACTGAAGGGCTTGATGTAGAGTTTTCGAGAGAGAGAGAGAGAGAGAGAGAGAGAGAGAGAGAGAGAGAGAGTCTACGGATTTATTGGAGATAGGATTTTCGAGAGCGAGTTGACGTGTGCACTGGAAAAAGAACCCGATCTTGAAGATCCAGTTTCTAATAAACTTGTTAAGACTCCACATCCGTTTAATAGACATAAGTAGCTGCAGGGGCCATATATGCGGGCCGCATATGAATAAAGATTGCATATAGGCATGCTTAAGGAAATGTGTTCGCTAACCTTGCTGCATACACATTTGTGGCTGTACGGGTCGATTTCCTAAACATTGGAATGAGCTCGAGTTAAGCTTGGCTCATGATCGTTAGATACCCTAAGATGTGGTAAGTGGCGTTGGAGAATGCAAGTAGTCTATAATTGTTAAGCTAAGGAGGGGAAGAGGGAGGGTGCCGTACTTTGATGCTGACCGACAGTGCGGGATGGTGCATTATGTGAGCTATTTTACAAAGCACTGGTGCCAAAGGGCTCCCAATTCGTGCTTGTTGGAGAATGTAATAGAGTGGTAATTAGATCTCTTCAAGATCCAATTATCACCCACTCATGTTTAGTCGCACATCTACTAACTAATTGTAGGACTCCGATGTTTCTATGGGGCTATATAAGGAGCCCTACTCCCATTTTACTCATTGAGAAATCTAATAGACACATATAGCCCTTTGAAACCTTCTCTTGTGGTTTCATCTCGCTCCTTATGGAGTAGGATTCCACTTAAATCCCTGTGTCAACGTTTATTTTTCTTTATCTTTCTTGCTCTGTTTATCAAATCGCTTCTGCATTATAGATTTCAACATCGTATCAGAGCGGATCGATTTTTGAGAATATTTATGTTCTTTATTGTTTTAGTAGAGATTCGATATTATCAAGTTCTAGGATTTATTCTAGAACCCCAGGTATCTCCTGCATCACATCATAATCTAGTCGGCGAAGTTCTCGATCTCTTCCAGGAAGATCCCGACGGAGCACCACCGAGGTGCTTTCGCATCTCCAGGCGCGCAGGTCGCATTCCACCAGCAACATCTTGGCACTACAACCCACCAATATTCGGCAAGCCGCAAGTCCCAGCGGCAACCCAAGCAGCGCGCAGCCTAGGGCTCCCTCACACTCCTCCAAGTGCCACGAAGCCCTCTTCTCCAGCTCGCTGCCTCTCCTCTTCTCCTCAGGTGGCGCCAACCCTCTCCACCTGCAGTCTTCAGAAGCTCCTCCAGGTCCCATCGTCGTACAACCTCCCCTCCTTGCGCGCACATGAGAAGCCCTAAGCGAGCCTCTACGCGTGAGCTCTATGCAACTCCAACAATTGTAGCACGAGAAGTAGGCACCACGCTACTAGTGGTGGCACACAAGGCGGCGCTCCTTCCATCTCAGTCACGGGCGTCGCATGCTCCAGCTCTAGGCAGCAAGCCTCCAAGCGCGAAGCCACATCTCCTCACAGGCGGCAATGCTGCACACCTTCAAAGCCGCCTCCGGCAATCCCGTGTTCTCGAAGCCGAAAGCAGCCCATGCGGCGCTCTCCTTCCCTTCCTATGGCGACGCAACACAGGTCGATGATCTAGATGGCAGTCTTCTGATGATTTCCAGCCGCCTCTTCTAAAGAAGGCGAGTCTCAGGCGTAGGCGACGCTACTCCAGAAGCCCCAATCGGGGGTGACTGCTTGCGTGAGAAGAGTTCTCACTATAGGGAACCCTAAAAATAACCAAGGGCCCACAACCATGATTTTTTTGAAAGGAAAAAAGAAGAGGACAAGAGAAAGAAAGCCCAAATGGGCTACGATTGTATTAAAAAAGGGGGAAGGGGTCCTGCTACAGTCCACCCAAGTTAAAAAAAGAAGGAAAAAATGAGAGATTTTGAAAAAGGTGCGTACAAAAGAAAAGTTGTACGCAAAAGAAAAAAAAGCTGAAAATATGATGAACGACTTATTTGAAAAAAAATGAAAGATGCCTATTTAAAACAAGAGGCACAAAAAATGCTTCTTTTGTTTTTCCCAACTTGATGTTCCATGCTCTTTATTCTATCAAGTATCGGAGAAAGGGGGAGTCAGAAGATGGATTCTTCATGACTTCTACTGTCTATCCACGACTGATAGATCGACACTCCAGACTACTGCTACTATGATTAACCGTCTTCACCGAGCGGCTTCTTCGTCAGGGTGTATACTTCTATTACGACCTGACTAGTACTCCATGTTGGACTTCTTCTATTGCAACTCTTCTCCATGCACGACAGAGATACGATCCGGTGACCTGATATCGCTACAACTCTACATGCATGGCAGAGATATGTTCCGGTGATCTGAAAGTTGCCGACCCATCCTCGAGCGAGGTCCTCGACCATTAACAGAGATGTATTCCTCTTGGATGTATCGTATGAAGATGTGTTGTATAACTTTTTCTTTTTGTTGCAAGCTGCAATTTTCTCAGCTCCAGCTTGAGGTGGAGTGTTGGAGAATGTAATAGAGTGATAATTGGATCTCTCCATAATCCAATTACCACCGACTCATGTTTAGTCCCACATCTGCTAACCGTGGGACTTCGATCTATTTATGGGGCTATATAAGGAGCCCCACACTCTTTTTACTCATTGAGAAAATCAATAGACACGCAATAACATTCATAACCCTACATAATCATGAATTACATGAGAAACCCAGAATAGTCACTCCGTCTCACATATGTAACCCTCCGTTAATTTAATATGTTAACTCAACCATATGTATGAGTTAATCTAACTCATCCTCAATCCAACGGTTAGGAAATAAATAAAAAAATCTCTCTCCCTCCACCCTCCATCCACCTTCATCAGTTCAACCCCCTCACCCTCCGTCCACCTCAACCTCCCCCCTCTGACCTCCTCCCCTTCCCCCGCCGTCGATCGATCATCTCCCCGTCAAACTCGCCCCTCCAACCTCCTCCCCTTGCAAGCAGAGAAAAATAATGATAACAGAGGACCAACTAACTGGAGAAGGAAGGGGGATGGATGTGGTCAGCGGCGGGCTTCGATAGTGATATGAGAGGAGGAGGAGGTCTGGTGGGTTTTAGGGGTTCTGAAGGATAAGCTTCTAGGGGGGTGTCGTTGATCGGGAAGAGGGGGCGGGGAGGGTTTCCATGGGAGTCACTGCTCGGGAAGGGGGGGGAGCAGGGGTGGAGGGGGGCAGGTTTGGGGGTCGCTGCTGGGAAGCGGGGGCGAAGGGGGGCGCGGAGGCTTCCAGGGGGTCGTTGCTCGTGAAGCGGGGGCAGAGTGGGGTCGTAGGGGGCGGGGCTTCTCGCTGCTCGGGAAGCGAGGTCGGAGGAGGGGTTGAAAGCTCGGGAAGGAGCGCTGCGCAGGGGTGGGGGTGGGGGAGGAGGAGCTCGGCTCGAACGAGCTTTCGTACCGACGGCGGGGCGAGGCATACGGTGGGAGGGTCGTTGCTGGTCGATGAGGAGGGGGAGGGCTTCGAAGTTTCGAGCAGGGAGGGAGGAGCTTCTCAGGGTGGCGGTGGGGGGGGTTCGAGCGAGTTGACGTGGGGGGGGGGGAGGCTCGACGACGGCGAGCAGGGAGGGAGGAGCTGCTCGGAGAAGGGGGCAATGAAGAGAGGATGCCATGTTTTGTAAATAAGAATGCACATTAGGGGTATTTTTGTCTTTTTCAATGAAAGCCATCAAATATAACAAGTATTTAAAATAGAACATAACACAAGAATATGTCATGTAAGAGTTAAGCATTACTCGAAGTTTCTCATGTAATTCATGATTATGCAGGGTTATGAATGTTATTGCGAAATTACTCATAGTTATGGGTGTAAAAATCCCTTTTTAGATATACTTCCGTTTTTTTTCCTCCTTGGGTCGAACATGAGGTCCGAAGTAGCTCTCATGAAGATGTCTTTTTCGACCTTACTCGGTTGATGTCGCCCAATCTGGACTTAGCTCAGGAGCCTCTCCCCTCAAAGAAAGCGGCTACGAGTAATCCTCCTCCTGTGTTGGAGCAACCTAAGGGTAGAGATTTTCCAGGCTTGGGGGTTGCTTTGGTCTCGCCTCTCCAAGCTGGGGGAAGTCCTGTTGGGGCTCCGGAAGGGCCGAATGGAGGAGAGAGGGCGACTTTCCTCGCTCGTATCTTCCAGAATACAATTTGGCAAACATTACTCATGGTTGCATGCGAGAGAGATGCAGAGAAGAAGAAGTAAGGAGGTCTACATCGTGGTGGAGTCCTTGATTGGTGCATCTGAGGCTGTCGTATCTCTGCTTGGGGCAGAGTAGGACCTCCCACTGTCGTAGAGGGCTATGTTGTAGTTACAAGCGATGTAGTCAGAGATCTTCGAGCTGAAGGTTAATGGGGCCTCCTTGAGGAGGATGCCGATACTGGGGTTGTGGACAAAGTTGTTGCACGGGTGGACGAAGATGCGACACAAGTGGCTGCAGAGGACATGGTTGTGGAGGATGTCGGCTCTGACTTCGAGCGTAAATTTGTTGAATGCTTTGGTGTGTCCTACCCTAAGAAGGCAGATTTGTTTCTAAATGAACCTAGTCACCTGGAATGTGAGAGGTCTCAAGAGACCAGAAAAATGAATAGCAGTTCATGAGTTGTTAATGAATGTGAAGGCTGTCATTTGCATGCTACAGAAGACCAAAATTTCGCTGAATATTGATGAATTTTGAGGGTTAGTGGGTGGATATTAATAGCTGTTAATCATGATTGTCTAAATTAATATTATTTAAATATTAATAATTGTTAATCATGCTGTCTGAATTTCAGACTGTTAAAGCGGAAGGTGTTAAAGATGTGGAGGGATGTCCAACCTTCCCCACCTCCCTCCCCCCCGAAAACCCTAACTCCTCCCCCCCTCTCCCCCCGAAAATCCTTACGTCGCCTGTATCCTCAGGTCGTCGACCCCAAACCTCAAACCCTACCACTGAATCTTAGACCCACCTTCTTCATGGGTCCTTGTCTGCCCTCCCCCATTCCCAATTCGACCGTCCTCCCCCTCCCCCCTCCCCCGCTATCCTGGAGGGATGTCTGTGGCGGCCCTTGTCACCCCTGCCTTCGGCTTCGTCTTCACGCAGAATGGACTACATCCTCCCACAATCATCAATGGGGAAGAAGTCACCTTAGTATCTGAACAGGAGGCTACAACTCTCCAACAATAGTGGGTGCACACACTCATATTCTACATCCTGGGTAAGTCCCCATACCGGAAACTTCTTTTCTCCTTTTGGAGGCCTTCTGGGGCTTTCAAGCTCTACCCTCGGGCCAACGGAATCTTCTACTTAAAGTTCTCTGGGGAAGAAGACTGCCAAAGAATACTGGTTGGCAACCCCTGGCTCTTCCAGGGTAGGTTCATAGTCCTACGACGCTGGGACACCACCTTCTGCATTGAGAGGGATCTCCTCTCTGAGATCCCCCTCTGGGTCCGCTTTCACGGCCTATCCCTGGGCCACTGCAATGTGGTCATCCTCAACAAACTTGCAAGCTTGCTGGGCACCCCCCTTCATGGATGCTGCCATCGCTTCCGGCCGTTTCGAAGGCTCAGCCAGATGTTGTGTCTCCATTCATGCTGCTAAAGTTATTCCTAAATCTATACCCCTTGTGCTCTTCACCGACCAGTGCCATATGGTTGGTGTAGAGCTCGAATGGCACACCCTCGTTGCTCCAGGTGTGTCTCCTTTGATCATTCCATAATTAACTGCTCCCTACCTTCACCCATCCCCTTCCCCTCTCCTTCGCCAGCCCCTGACCCTGTACCTTCCCCCCCTCCCCTAGCCTTGACCTAGGTGTTTGCCAATATCGCTCCCCCCATTGCCCCACGCTCTACCTCACCTCCCACTGAGACGTCCCCTAGTCCTCAACGGCCCCCTGCTGAGCATGTCGTGCCTTTTCCCCCTCAGTCCCCTAATGAGGTCCCCTTTATCTGCCACCCTCCACGTTGGGAAGCATCTGTTCACCTAGGGAAAGCCTCTCCCAGCTCTATCATTTGGCCCCCAATCCCTCCCGATGCGAAAAATCGCCCACTCAAAGAAACCCTCTCCAGGGGACCATTCTTGGTTCGACCTGAACAACCCATCCGTCGACGCCTCTGGCTCAAATGTCGAAGCAAAGGCCAATGAGGATCCCCCCGAGGTCCTTTCTGAAGAAAATCCAACATGGATCTATTCCTCTCACAAAAAGAAGCGGCTACCGAAGATTGTATCTACTTCCTCTGGAATGCCTCCTGTTGGACTTGTACTCCTTTGGCCACCTGCCACCAGACCCTCACCATGTTTTGCCTTAATAAAGGAGGATGCTCTATTGTCATCACGAATGTCTACACTCTGGGAACATATTTCTCTATGTAGTCGTAGCATAGTCGACCCTTGGCTCTTAATTGGCGACTTCAATGTCGTCCACGCCCCCTCAGAAAAAAGTGGTGGGCGTGTCCCTCACAGGGATCATATCAAAGATTTCAATGATTTTATTGATAGCTCCCAACTGTTCGACTTGGAGGCTTGTGGAAACTTGCGATCTTGGACCAACTCTTCCATCGGTCCTATAAAATCATGATAACAAGGGATTGGCAAGGGTCTAAGTATCTCACACAAGGCAGAGACAAGAGTCGCTGTGGCGACCACTCACTAATCCCTAATTAATCAACAATGAAACCACAATAATAAATCAAGCAATGAAAATTAATGTGGAGTCAAATTTATTTTTAACTCTACAAACAGATGTATATGTGTAAGTATGTCGAGAGTTCGAACACAGGGAGCAAGACATGATAGATCAAGCTAAGTGCAAAATGTGATGTGATTGTGATCAATGCCTACAAGATGCAAATATTTTTGTGGGTTTTAATTTTTAATTTTTTATCTTTTATTTTTAATTTTATAATTTTGTATTTTGGTTTTTGATTTTCTGATTTTTTTATTTTGTTTTTATATTTTATATTTTTTGTATTTTCTTTTTCAATAAGAGAATATATATACAATATAAGGGAAGAGGGGATAGGGTATTTATAAAGATGAGGAAAAATGTTCAAAAATCAGAGAATAAAATGTTTTTGGTCTTTTTATATTTTTCTACTATTTTTGTGATTTTTGGGGATTTTTCAGAATGTTTTTGGTATTTTTAAAAGGGGAAATACAAGAAAACAGTGAATAGCAATGCTGGCCGAAAGTAAAATAGGAATGAAAAATAGCAAACAGCCACACAATTTTCCCAAACGAATTTTCAAATAAAGATAATAAAATAGGGAAACTACAGAATCTGGGTTTATATTTTTAGGATTTTTCTAGGATTTTTTAGATTTTTATGAAGTTTTTAGGAGTTTTCTAATTTTTAAGGTTTTTGTTTTGAAATTTTTAGTTATTTTTGGACTGACACTAAAACACAACAAAATAGACCTTAGATAATTTTTTTTGGAATTTTTCAAGGTGTTTTAATAATTTTTATCGATTTTCTAATGTAAACATTAGCAAAAATGCATGTTTTTTATTTTTAATAAATATTAAAATACAATAAACATGCAATGCAAAAATATGACGTGAAAATATGATGCAATAGGAGCCTATGATATTTTTTGGTAACTTTTTGAGTTAAAGTGGTGCATGAAATAAATGCAAACATCCAAGCAAAAATACATACTAGCAAGGGCATACATGCAAATACACAGAAGTTCAAGGGCCTACTTGTAATTTTTCCAAAGATATATAACTTAAATACAAGTTTCTGGACTAAAAATAAATACCCAAATCCGGAGGGGTTTCTCTGCAAAATGTCCAACTCACGCGCACTGGGCACGTGACCTGGCAAGGGTATTTTTGCGATATTACAAAGTTCTAGGGGCTCAGATGCAATTTTACCAAAATATTACAATGTAATTAAAAAGTTCATGGACTGAGTCGAAATAAATAGACCCCGGGGGGGGGGGTCCTTGCAAAATACCCAACCCCCTCACGCGCACGGGCACGTGAGGTGATGTGGATAGGACCTAAGTGCAAATATTGAAACTACGGGGGTCTGGATGCAAATATTACAGAAATATTTAAACTACAACTCAAAGTTTATGGACTGAATATAAAATACAAAAAAGGTGAGGGTGTGAGTGCAAAATACTCACGCCTAATATCCTCTTGCGCGATCGAACGGTGGAGATCCGCTCACTAATTCATGTGGCGCGCGCACAATGCGCGATGACGGTTCGCAACTGGACGGGTGAGATTAGATCTTCGGTCGAAGATCCGACGGTGGTGACGCAGCGCGATCCAACGGCTGTGATCAGAACTGGGGCGGCTGCTCGATCGAACGGCGGAGGAGCGAGGTGGAGGAACAGGGAAGAACGCCGGCGAGGCGAACTTCCCCGAGATCGATCTCGAATCTCCGGCGGTGGAAGGGCTCCAAAATTGAGCTGCGAGCTCCTGGGAGGTCAGGGTACGTGCTGGGGTGCTCAGGTGCGTCGGAGAAGCTTCGAGGCGCTGTCGCGGTGGCGGCGGAGCTCGTGGCTCCAGGTAGCTCTGGCGAACCTCACAAAATGGCCCCCAGTGGCTTTGACTGCTCCTTGACCTGCAAAAAGGGGTGAGAGTGTCCAGGCCAAACTGCTTAGACCCCGCAGAGGCGTAGTGGAAGTCGGAAATGGTCGGTGGAAGGCGAGGGAACGTCAGCCGGAGGTGCGCTCCAGCGATGAGCTATGGAAGGAGAATCGATGGATGGAACTCGGATATTTTTGAGGGTTTTTGATCATAAAGCTACGGGAAGTAAAATACGAGGAGAAACAGGGGAAATGGGTAAACCTCGAAGGTGGAGGACCTGAGGTGGTGGAACCTCGACGCCGGAGGTCGGCGGAGGTGGTGGAGCCGCTACAAGGCCTCCTCGACTCGCCTGAGGGTCTGGATGCGGAGCTGTCACCTCCAGCAACACGACGCACGCAAAAGGGAGGAGGAAATATCGCCAAGAAGGGTTCAAACCCGAGTTCGAAGGTGGCAGGCCCATTAAGTAGAAGATGATGGCGTCTTCTTCAAGCGAGGTCCACGCGCGCATCATGAGGGTTTTGCGTGATCTGAAGGCACGGCGTGGGAAAGTGATGATCGGAGAAGAATTCTCAAGGAGGAGTCGAGGGAAGAAGACACAAGAATCAGTCTCGGAAATTGGGCGAAATCAGGAAAAAAATCGGGTGTCAGACCTGGCAGGCCTCGGTCAAGGAGTTGACCGAGGTCAACTCTAGACAGCGCCTGGTTGGTCCACGTGGACCAACCAGAAAATTACAGGCTGAAATTATTTGAAAAATTGGGATAAAATAGTAAATGAATTTATTAATTTTAGGTTATAAAATAAAAAATGTTTCTTATTTTCTAAAGAATTTTTTAGTGATTTTTATTTATTTTTATGAGATATATAATTACAAGTTACCTTTTATGCCTTATATAGGTATATGTATATATATATTATTATTTTTATTTTTATTTTGTGTATTTTATTTATTTATTTTTATTTATAATTTTTATGAATATATAAAATAATTTCATACACTTGAATATATTTTTATTTTATATTTATGATGTGTTTTATACACTTAATAAAATATAAGTGTAGTTATATAGGGGTATGTATATAGATAATATACCTAAGTGTAGTATATGCAGGTATTTAATTTTGTACTTTATTTAGGTTTTTATTTCTGTTTTAATGTACATATATATTATAAATAATATTTACATAATTATAAAAATACAAAATTATAAAAATAATGAATAAATAATAAATTGATTATTTTAATCTGTACAAGTATACAAGTAGGGTCCAAAACTCAACTTTCAAACAGTAACTCTGAAAAATACGAAACCACCTCCATTAAATATATTATTTTATGCTATATACAGTTAAGGTGAGTTTGGCACATTTCGAGTTTTTATTCGCAAGATACGAGTCTGGGAAGTTGGAGTTCTGGAATCTTATTCAGATCATATCTTTTTGTCTGTAAATTACTTTTGTATGAAATCAATTTTGTAATTTTCTTTATTTAATAATCTACAACTTTCATGTTCAAAGTTTCTTTATTTGAGGTATTAAAAGTGGAACCAAAAATAGGTCCCAAAATGAATAAAGAATGAATTGAATAAAAGGTATTTTTATTGTATTTTGACCCTTATCCCCCCCTACTTTATTCCTTGTCGACCTATTCATCTAGATGCCTAGGTCTCAGGGTTTTGGGTCATAAAATATTTACAATATTTTATTCTTTTTCTTTTCTTTTATTTATTCTATAATTTTGGCTTTAATTACAGTATTTTATATACTATTTACATGCACTTGCATGAATGCTAGGATGCTGGATTTAATGCTATTTACATGCATTTGCTAGGGTTTTTGATGCCAAAATGATAGAATAAAGATGATGAAATGTGGATTCATCAAATCACGACAAGGTTGGACCACACTCTTGTGAATGACATCTGGAAAACCCACTTCCCTCAGGCAAAGCTTATCTACTCTCCTCTCTCCTCGAGTGATTTCTTGCTGCTCACAGTTTCTCTGGCTCCTTCCATTTCTCACCCCAAGCTATTTAAGTACTTTGATTACTGAGATGGTCGACCTGGTTACTTGGAGGCGATCCGTAGGGGATGAGAGTCCCCGATCCGTGGCAACCCTTTTTACTGCTCGGCTCAGAAGCTGAAAAATGTTGAGTCCTCCCTAAAGACTTGGGATGTGGTGGAAGCTAACATCCTGCAGGCGATTAACATGGCCCTCTCGATAGACCCGTTGGACCCTGTTCTCTCCCAGTTGGAATCTGATGTGAATCTCTATATGAAGAGGTTGGACTGGGATCTCAAGTCGGCCTATAAACAGAAGAGCCGTGCAGATTGGCTAAAACTTGGTGACCTGAATACCAAATCCTTTCACATCTCGACCAAAAGGCGAGTTTCGAGGAATATAATGCACACCCTCTTGGATGCGCAAGGAAAAACCATTGACGCCCGGACAGATGTCGCTAAGGCTGCGACAAATCACTTTCAATCCCTCGTTGGCCCCGCATTCCCGCATCCTCAAATGGCTGCCCCCTCTCCCCCTTTGCTTATCCTCTCCTCCCTTGCTGGTGAATGGCTTGTCAGGCCATTCACGGAAGAGGAAATTCTGAAGTCTCTCAACTCCATCTCCTCCTCTGAAACGCCTGGACCCGATGGTTTTAATGTTGGTTTCTTCAAACGCCACTGGACAATAGTCAAAGATGTTTTCTGTTTGGCCATGGACTTCCTCCACAAAATGGTTAGGGAGGTGAACCACACCTTCCTAACCTTGGTCCCTAAGGTTCCCTCGCCCTCAGGCTTGGGGGACTTACGCCCCATCGCGTGCTGCAACACTACTTATAGAGTCCTTGCAAAGATACTCTCCGCTCGCCTTGGGGTGGTCCTCCCAGACATGATATCTCCTTATCATACCGCTTTTATCAAGGGGTGCTCTATTGGTGATGTTGGGAAAATAAGAGAACTTGTTTATTCCATCCACCCTAGGCTCTCTTATATAGGAGAGTATCCTATGGGTAAATTACATGAAGAGTCCAACTGAAAATAGAAATATAAGAAACTACAGAAGTGGATATTATATCTCTACACTCCCTTCAAGGTGGAGCATAGATGTCAATCATGCTCAGCTTGGATGAACACTTCTGGAATGGCCCTTAAAGTAGCGTCTTGGTGAAAATGTCTGCAATTTGATCCTCTGAGCTAACATGGGATGTAGCAATAAATCCCTTTTGAATCATGTCACGTATGAAGTGACAATCAACCTCAATATGTTTGGTCCGTTCATGAAATGCTGGATTATTTGCAATGAATAGAGCCGTCTGATTGTCACATTCCAAGGCCATAGAAAGTGGGACTTCTATGCATAGATCTGCAAGCACAGCCTTTATCCACATCATTTCTGTACTGACCTGAGCCATAGCCTTATATTCAGATTCAGTGCTAGACCTTGCTACGACCGTTTGCTTTTTGCTTCTCCATGAGACTGAGTCTCCAACATACATTGCAAACCCAGTGGTAGACTTCCTATCCTTGGGACATCCTGCATAATCTGCATCTGCACAAGCTGATATAGTAATCTCCTTGCCTTTCTTAAACATCAAACCAGCACCTGGAGATGATTTAAGATACTTGAGTATCATATGTATAGCATCCATGTGTACCTGACGTGGTTGCTCCATAAACTGGCTCACTCGACTCACAGCAAAGGAGATGTCAGGCCTGGTAATAGTAACATAGAGAAGTTTGCCCACTAGTTCTCTGTATCTTCTCTTGTCCACCTCATCAGTATCAACATCATATAATTTCATACTGGGATCCATAGGTGTAGTGGCAGGTTGGCAACCAAGCATTCCTGTTTCACTCAACAGGTCCGTGACATATTTCTTCTGAGTCATTACCAACCCATGAGGATTTCTGGCAAATTCTAGTCCTGGAAAATATCTAAGAACACCAAGGTCCTTGGTGACGAATTCACGTCCCAACATTTCTTTTGCCCCCTGGATTCCTTGTTCATCATCACCTGTAATCAGAATATCGTCTACATACACCACAATAGAAATAACCCTGAATCTATATAACTTGTAGCTACTAAAAGCCGCTTTCCTGATAATTACATGGAATTCCACCATTTTGCCAAATGGCCAAACAAACCCAATACTCTGAACTTTGCTATTAGCCATATCGTAAGTTAAGATTCAAAAATTAATAGTTAATAATCGATCGATTCCTTAAGTAAATACAACTATCAAGTAGAATAAATATTTTGATGAAAGGCAATATCTATTCTTCACAACATATGGTTGTATACTTATTCCACAATTCTGTGTGAACGCTTTTCAAATTTTCAGAGCAAGCAGACAACCTTAAATCAATTGTTTAAAACATAATCCTAAAAATTAATCTAGATAATTACATTTCTGAATCTGTGGTCGCAACATTAAAAAGATAGCAACATATACATGATAGCATGTAAATAATAAAAATAGCAACATATATCGGATGGCACGGCTAATAGTATTAGAAAAAAGTAATACCCAACGTGCAGTGAAAGTAATATCGTGCTTCGATGATAATGGCGGAGGGGCTTGAATACTGGGCTGGCCGATGGCGTTGCGGGGAACTTGTAAGTCCTAGCTAAACCCGCCGTGGAGATAGCTTGGAATGGAGCAGCTTGGTGGGCGGTGGTGACACCCAAATGACGATCACTGCAGAGGTGACGTGATTTCCAACAAAGAAGGGCTGACCATAGGCGGAGGCGAATCCAGCAGATGCAGAGGTAAAGAAAGGTGAACTCGACCATGGGTTCAGGGATTTAGGGCAGCCATGTGGGGGATGGGGATTTTATAGGGAAGGAAATACCATGATACATTTTTTATTTAATTGGACTTTGAAACACATTAAAAACCTATGTGCATGTAGCTTGCATCAAGAATGCGATGTCGTTATAAGACCAAATATGTATATGTAGCTTATGTAGTCACTTTCGAACATTAATTGAGTGTTTTTGGGTCCTTATAATTTCCATCGACTCTCTTCCCATATAATTGGGAGAAACCTCTAATAATAAACAAAGTTTTTCTATTTTCCATATGCTTATGGTATCCAAAGCAGCATATCTCTTAAAATATCCACAATCTAGAACCTTCAAATATCCACATTCCCGAGAGCTCCCAAGTGATCCGCATTCAAAACCACAACATCCAGGTGAATCCTCATGGAAGGACACATACACGAGGCTTCATGGGCGGGACAAAGTCACGAGGTAAGATTTCCAGGCTACGAGGCGAACAAGTGAAGTCGCGAGACATTCCTCCGAATAACCGAGTTCGAGGCTTCACGTCAAACTAGAGGCGTGAACCAAGTGACATAAGTGCGAGCGAGAGCTCGTGGCATAACGAGAGGGGACACGAGGCAAGGAAGCATGATAAGGCATATGCACAATGGTGTGAGGAGCAGTGTACCTGGGCGGAGGTGTCACACCAACAGTAGCTGGTTTGTCCATGCACATTAGTGTGAGGTTATCATCTCTAAATCAAAAAATCTCCTGAAGATGATGACCTGATCACCTCCAATAAGTTGTAGGCAGGCATGTCCTCAGAAGGACACCAATTTCTAATAACAAAGGAACACACGATCAAGGCCTAAACGAGGCTCTGATGCCATGTTATGAAAGAGTACGACAAGCACCTCACAAGACGATTTATGTGGAAAACCATTCTTATAGGGAAAAAACATGGAGCACACCCAAACTCTAATCTCCCTCGTATGAGATTAGGACACCGTTCATTAAAATGTTTAATAATGATTTTGGGGTGGAGGGATGAGTACAATATGTAGAAAATTGGATAAATGGTCTCTTACTCAAAGATCCACTTATCCAATAATGTAAACCCATCTCAATAACTGCCAATAATAAGCGACCTATCTTCCGGTTGGATGTCAAGAATGCTTTCTTTTTTTGTGATCTAGAGGAGGAAATTACATGGTTGAGGGGGAGTATACCCGGAGTTTGCAGAAGGCCGTCTGTGGCCTTAAACGAAACCCATGAACATGGTTTGGCATGCTCTCCTTAGAGATCAACTCCCTTGGTTTCCGTAGGGCCGCATCTTATTATGCCTGTATGTTTGAAAAAGTGCTTTAGATATTGATGTCCTTGTTGCATGTGTTGATGATGCGGTTATTATGGTGACATCGTTGTTTGCATTCTTAAGACTAAGGCTTTTCTATAGGAGGTCTTTCTCACTACCTTGGTCGCGTGCAGTATTTTCTTGAGATTGAGGTTACTCATGCTTCTCGAGGACTACAATTATCTCAGAGAAAGTATTTCCTGGATTTGAGGTTACTCTTGGGCTTGAGGTCACTCATGCTTCTCGAGGACTACAACTATCTCAGAGAAGGCGGTGATCTGGAGGAGCACCACCTGGGAGTGGCGTGAAGTACCGCTGATGGAGCCCGAGCAGGTGGAAACTGTGGCATGTCGCCGCATGGAGGGGTTCAGCTTCGTGCCCGTGAGGACAACACCGCTGAGTGGGGGGGTCTTCTCTCGCGCGCCATCTGCACGCGTGGAGTTGGTGGTGACTCCACCACCTAGATGGGGGCTCATGTTAGCTCGTGTAGTTGCGTGATGGGAGGAGCTCCTTGGAGTGTGATGGGTTGCGCCAAGGGGTGGCAGCGTCGCTTGGATATGAGTTGCGGCCGCCTGCGATGCGGCTTGGATGGAGGTTGTCTCCTGGAAACCTCGCTGGATCCTGAAGCCGCGTCGCTAAGTACCTGGAAAAGCTTTGATGACACCTCTTATATATATATATATATATTTGCTGCTGCTGATTGTTGCCTTTGGAGTTGCGGCTAGGTATGTGGTGTTGAAGCCGAGGACAAGATCCGTTGGACTATTGAAGAAGGGCTAAACATGCTCTCGCACCTCCTGCGTGAGATGGATGAAATGCCTGTAGGGCTGCTTCCATGGAGAACCTCACTTGGAATCTGTTGTTCATCGGATCAAAAGATCTGCTGGTGTTGGACATGAACCGAGATTAGGGTTTTAGAAAACCCTAATTTTCAGAACTCATGAGAACTCGAGCAGCAACTAGAATTGAATCTTGAACTTGAATGAATCTCGAACATGATCTTCAAGAACACACGATAATTGATGTTGCATTGAATCCACGGAGAACTAGGGTTTCAGAATAAAACCCTAGAATTGAATAGAAACTTGAATATTCTCGAACAATAATTGAATTGAATCTCGACTAAATAAAAAATATAAAATGATTCCACGAGAATTGAACCCGCTCTGATACCATGTTAGAAAACAGGAATGCGGAAGCGAATTGATAAACAGAACATAAATTATACAAGGATAAAACATGAACTTAGAGATTTTAACATGGAATCCTACTCCCTAAGGAGCGGGATGAAACCACAGAAGAACGCCTCAAAAGGCTAATAGTTTATTACTTTTCTCATCGAATACAATGGGTGTGAGAGTCTATATATAGCCCCCACTGAGTCTCCACATCCCACAGACGGCAGATGTACACATATAAACAAGTACTCCAACAGTCCCCGTATATTGTGATGACAAGTGAGTTACATACATCGCCACCGATATAGTTTTTGATGAGCGGACTAAGCATATTGACGTTGACTGCCACTTCATTTGAGATGCAGTACGAGTGGGGAAAGTTACTACTACTCTTATCTCCACAGATCTTTAGCTTCTAGATTTATTTTACGAAAGTGCTACTTAAGAAACGTCTCCCGTGGATGGTTTTCAAGTTGGGTAAGATCGATAGATATGTTCCAACTCGAGGGAGAATATTAGACTTAATGGATTAATTCTTTATATTTATTAAGTCATGTAACCCCTTGGGGAATCCATGTAATTTTTTCTTTTCATCTATATAGGGTTTCATGCTATATAAGAAACCCTAGACCTATTGAATAAGATAAGTCTTTCGTTTTCTCATTTTTCTCCACACTAGGATTTGAACGATGGTTCTTTAAGAATGAAGCCCACATGCTTCACCACCTGTCCCTTTAAGGGAGTTAACGAACAGTACAATATTCACCCTGAGATCTGCTAGTTTCCTTTATAGCATTTTTATAAAAAGAACAAGCTAGTAAATGGAGCTCAAATGAGTTGGAAATTAGCCCCATTTCATGAACATACAAGTTTTGGCCCATATACATATTATGACATAGCTGATTTCATCGAACAACTGGGATCTGTAATGAAGCAGAAGCAGAAGCAGCTGTCGAATGATTAATTTTTTTTTGAAAAATGTATCCTTCGGAATTTAGTACTTAAAGAATAGTGGCTCGCTCCCTGAAAGTGGCTGCTTTCAGTGCAGCGATTTTGATTTGGCAACGAATTTGCACCTGAGATAATTGCAAATATGGAGTTCAACACTTTTGATGGTTTTCAACGGCAGGGACAGATATATATTATTATTTTCCATGGTAAGAGATTCTGGACCAATTGCTAGAGAAGGGATGATTGATTCTGGAAGATGGTACTCAGAAAATTCATTTAAATACTTCAATAACTGATGGTTACGGAAGGATATGCACAGTGTCCTTGTAGCTAACCCGTTCACAAGGCATATCTTTTGTTTGAAAAGACATGTTCCAGAATTACATAAATCCCTTGGGAACAATTCGTTAAATAATAAAAATGAAACAAAATTTCGAAAAGAAATCTGGACATTAATGTCTCTACATTTCTGCCATGCAAATGTTTTACGATTTTTGAAGAAATTTCATGTTGGTTCTTTATAACATTCAAAGTCTGCTCGGAAAACAAATTATAATTTTATAGAAATTTGCACTGCAAAATGTGAATTTTCTTTCCTTCTATTATGAAAAGAAATTGTTTTTTTTACAAATACACCATCTCCACGTCCTTTCATGCCAATGCATTACTTTTGAAAACAGAATGTAATAAAAAAACCTGTTTAATTGCATTGAAACAATAGGAAAAACCATTACTGCAAGCTGCATCAAAACTACTATTTCTTGTGCACTGAGCTTGATTCTCATTTTACTAGAGCTGCTTTTTTATATTGGCTTAGATTACCGTTTCTGGAAATTGTTTGGAGACTTTTTCGAAATCTTCGTACGAAGTTTCAGTTACACATTTGTTAAGTTAAAGTTTGACGTCATACTTAACCTGCAAACTAGTGAAGGAAAATTATCTGAAGACCATTAGGTACATGTTTTCAGTTCAAGGTGGATTTTCAATATGTAAGTTCCTCTCTAAGGTCTATCATAGATTGAGGGCCAGAGTCGCCGATAATATGTTAATAACACTATGTTCTACATACTTACTACAAATAAGAGGATCAATAGCACCTCTCTCTCTCTGAACTTCTGGTCCATCGATGTCCTGGGGAGTGCCACAATTTTCAATCCCGATGATCCTATAACTGCTTTGATACTGGAATAATGTGCGACTCTCCAGGCCAGGTATCAGATCCACAGCTGGTTGCATCACATGGAATCTTGCTTTGCAGGTTAACCAGGTTGTCAATGGACGAAAGCGAATTCTGATCCAGCCTTGTGACTATGTTGCTCAAGCTGTTTTGGATATTGTTGATATTAATCTGCTGCCCTGTATTCGGCATGCTGATGAAGTGGGATTGATCCACATGCACATCTAAATCCAGCATTGCCTCGGATGATCTGCATATACCACGTGTTATAATCGGCTGGGGCGAGATAGTGTGGCTTTGAAAGAGATTATTCAAGCTACATGCCAAGGATCCTCTTGTAACAAGGTCTTCTGCCATCTTCACCTGAAATCAAAATAAATTTATTGTGACAAATGGATTATAAGTTGTATCCTACTTAGCATGTGATGCATTCTTGCAAGAATGGGTTTATCCTGACCTTCATTCTTAAATTCTCAACATCCGATTTAAGCACCCGATTGTCAGTTGCAGCTTCGGAAAACTGTTGATTTGCATCTGTGAGCTGTTTATATAGATGAGCATTCTCACCTCTTAGCTGATCCACCTGAAGATAATGATAGGGCATCCAGCATGGAGAAAATTAGCGAAAGGACTGGTTTTTCTTTTTGATGGTGCCCGTAAAGTTTTGAATGGTACCTGCAACTCAAGATCAGCCAAATGAGCTTGCTTTCTCCTTCTTGACCGTCTTGCAGACTCCCTATTGGATACCATCCTAACAATTTACAGGGTGAACACTGTCAAGAGCCACAATAATGTCTTAAAACCTTTTTCTAACACAAGAAGAGCGTTATGCAGTATCATTATGACCTTCTCATGCGTTTCAGATCGAGGACGTCGGTGCTTTGCTCACATTGCCCAGCGTCCATCTCCAAAGAGTCGTCGTCATCTGATTGCTCTGAGCCACTTGTGATTCCAGGGACTTGGACATCTTTGGTTCTGAGATAAGGTTTGAGAGCTGAAGTGGGACTTCCAGCTTATGCAAGTAAAGCATCGTCATCAGTTTGTTAATCGACTAAAGGTATTCCCAAACTCAGTTGTCATGCTTGATTAAATTCTCCTGAATTGAGTCCTAATTCAATTTTTCTCAGCATTCTTTTGCAAATATCTATTTTTTCCGATACTCTTTATGGTGCTTGCAACCAAAGGAAAAACTTGACCTCTTGGAAGGAGGACAGACAAAAGTCTGGAGTTATTTAGTGAGAAGAAGAAAACTTCTGTTTTGGTTATAAAATAGAGAATTGATCAGATGCGGGATCGGAGTTCTCATTTACTTAATCATTCTATTTTCAAACAAAATAGAAAATCAGATTTCTTTTCCAACATGGGGTTGGTTATTAGAGTTTGCAGTTGGCTCCTAAGAACATTTATCACTTATCGGCACAAGTATATTTATATATCTATAGGAATCATGCTTGAGGTAATTATTATGTTGATCATGGCGACAAGTAGAAAACATGGGTGTATACATACCGCACAAGGATGACTGAGAATCCATTGTAGCAGAGATGGAATTCTTTGGGGTGATGTCCTCAGGCCAAACAGCACTGTGATGGTGGTTCTGGACTCCCCCTCCGGCTGTTTCGCTCAGGATTCTTTTGTTCTTTCCACATTCCAGACATACGAAGCATCAGAAAAGCAGATAATCCCAGAAAAATTGCAATCAGGAATTATATTTCAGATCTTGTAACCAACAAATTAATGAACACCGTCTTAACACGAACCGGATGGTTGCTCAGAAGCCCATAACTTGGATTGCACTCTGCTAGTCTAAACAGGAATTGGTGCTGCTGGTCCAATTCTAAGGCTCCCGCGACAGCAGTTGGAGTTCTTTGGTGGTGGTGGTTGTTGTTGTCGTGTGCAGGAATGGGTGGTGTTTCTTCTTGGCCAAAGAAAGCTGCAATCTCGATATCCCAATCCGAGGAGCTCCTCTTCATGCCAAGGCCAAGCACTTCTTCCTGGCAGCTCCTCTCCATCTCCAGCAGGCTGTGGTTGCAGGCCTCACTACTAAAGAAGAAGAACCAAAGGATGGTAAAGTTGCCTCAATCCAATGTCTACATTATTATATATCAGGGAATCACTTCATCACTTTTCTTTCCTTCGAGTAAATTGCAGAGAAGATCCGAAGTTATTTGAAATTTCGGAGCAATTAAATCTGTCTCTGATTTTCATCACGGTGTTTGATGGCTAACAAATTTCATACAGGTCCAATCTTCTGCGGATCCTAGCACACGGTGGAAGCTTTGAACGTCGAGCAGTCTTCGAGGGTCCTCTCTTGCATTTTTGAAAGCGCGAGGTTTTTTCCTGCAAATATCTCAGTTTTATCAGTTTTCTGATCCTCTGGTTAAAAATATGTAAGTTTGACACATAAGATGCAAAGTCTTTAAAAGTTAGGTGGTGCTGACGTGTCATGCTCTTGTCTGTTCCTCCACCCACAATTTTGCTTCTACATGAGGAGTTCCTATCATTGTGCCCATCTCACAGACCCCTAGTTTATTCATTCGCTTACCATCATATATATGTTAGCAAATTTAATTATTACCCCAATTTCCAAGGCAACCAATAATCATATATATGGGCAGCCTCCTCTCGTTCCCACTTGCTATTCTTCTGGTGGTGTATTTATGGTATTTCCAGGAGTATTTGTACGTGCAAATGCACATTGCAAGCAGAAAGGGGAAGGAGGGGGAGGGCTGGTGGGTGGGCAGTGGCAGGCTTTGCTTTTAGGAGGGGAGGGAGGGAGGGATCCCTTTTTGTTTTTTTGTAATGGAGTTTGATTAGGATTTCCACCAACCCGTGTACCTCTCTCTCTCTCTCTCTCTCTCTCTCTTCTTACCAGTTAAGGAACTGAGGTGGTGAGGAGGAGGACTAGTAAAGTGTACTTTGATTTGTTGGTATTCCAATGGGTTCTTCCTCTTTGTGTGGCTTTCTTCTTTCCTTTTTCTCTGGGCAAATTTTATGTGCTTCTATGGAATGTTCAACCTGTATTTGTTCAGATCAGATCTAGATATGGGGAGTCCCATTGAAGCATCTCTGGAATTTTAGTGGGATGGTTGGAATTGTTTGTACGGAGTGTTTAGGTCTGGGCAGCTGGATCAAGTATTCTGGATGCCACCACTGCCATAAATGTTTAGACTGTGATGGTGTCCTCCATACAGGATTTTTGCCTTTTCCAAGAGGAGTGCCCATCCTAGGGTTTGACTTGTAAATTTTCCCTCTGGAAATTGGGATTAGGGTTAAACTAGTTTTATCAGATTTATTTTATGTTTAATGATTAAACTGAGATCAATTGAGGTCTCTGAAAATTGTATAGGTGATTTAGTTATTTAAGTTGGGGTTTAATTTATTGAATCAATTATTTCCTCTCTTTCGGGTATCTCTTTGTGTCTCTTCCAAATAACCCATGTATACGACGCATATTCTCCTAGTGTTGGCAATAGATATGATCAGAGAGCAGCTGCTGTAAAATCATGGATCGCTCGAGATCGAGCGGTTCGCATGAATTTCTATGGTAAAAGCCCACAAAAACATCGAATTCGTGCGAACCGCTCGATCAAGATTGAACGGCTCGGATGATCCATGGTTTTACAACAGTTTCTGCAGTACTGCAGAGGATCTACTCGCGATGTGATCAACAATAAGTAAAAAATGACCGAGAAACAAAAACACGTGCAATCACGCAATACGGATCTTGAAGTGAGTTCGACAATAACGTATGGGATCTCTTGGAAGGGCAGCTTTACATCATTGTATATGCCAGTTTCTACGTCATTACATATAATCAGTTATACGTTACTATACATGCTTGGTTATACGTCATCGTATACAATCGGTTATACATTACTGCATACGATCAGTGATACATCATTCTTTAGATGGGTTCATGGTCACGGAAAACTGTAAAATACGACAAGATATAATCAGATTCACGTAAAATATATGCTCAGAAAGGTCAAACCTTATCATCAACATAGAACATATAAATGTTATCTTTGTCGGTTTATTATAAACTATTCATTTCTTATATAATCATCTTCAAATTATGGTTGTCGGGTTCCGTATCCGTATTATTAGCAGAATATTATTTCATCAACTGTATCCAGATTACACTACTGAAGGGACAAGGAGATCATATATTATTACTTTTTAAAAATATTAAATTTAACGGTACAATTTAACATTACATATATTTCTAGGAATGAAGAAAATTGTAAGAATTTTGTTATGTAGCTATATTTATGAGAAATTGTGAGTTTATAAGGATAATTTTTTTATAAATTTTTGTTATGCAGTATCAATCAATTACACAACCAATTAAATCCAACAGATATTAATAACTAAAATGATAATATATATTAGATAAATAATGTCTAAATAATTTGATTCCCTCAAGAAGATTTTTTTTTGGCTTCATTCATGCACTAAATGTATCGTAAGTAAGAGAAGTCTCGAGTAGGCTTCAGCATCTCGACGATTATATCTAGGGTCTGATCATCTGCTAAGTGGTTTACGACAGAGTATGTTGTAATGCATAGATGTGCTCCACATGGAAAACACCCATCCAACAACTAACAAATTGAATATTGAACCTCCCTCTTCCCCTGATGCCCCCAATCCCTCAATCTGACCTCCTACCTCGACACCCCCTCCCCGAAACCCTCCCTCATCTACCGACGCCCCCTCCTCAGCATGCACCCATCTCATCGTGCATCCCCTTTTCCATACATCGTCGTTCCTTTAGCGTCACCCACCTCGTCTCATCCGACCACCCTTACCGCCTCGGCCTTGCCTGCACCGAACTTGCTCTTGACCTCGATTCCATGGTGGACGTCATCTCCCTTCTCACCCTCTGTTACATGCAACCCTTGGCCCTGTGTTTTCCTTGAAGTCCACTCCGACCTCAAGTTTACCTCAATCAACTTAACAAGTAATCTAGGTTTTTCCCTTCTCGACATCAAGAAGAAGATGCACAAGATGGAGCGCTATTCTGATGGCATCATCACCCTCCACTTCGAGATGGAGCCCCTTGTCGAGATGGAGGCTTTCGAGCATAAGCTCCAACAATAGAAGAGCTAAGCGGCCCTCTGACCTCATCCTCGCATCCCTCGCAATATAACAACCCATGTGGCGTCGAACTCTTCCTGAATAAGCTTGTCGCACAACGGTTGTGTCGTTCGTCGTATTTAAGATGAGTCCCTCTAGGGGGAGGCATTCGACAAAATGGCGGAGTTCATGGTGGTGGTGCCAAGCTCACGTGTGTTAGTCTCGATGGATGCAGATGCCTCTACGTGCTCGGACTAGGTTACCCTTGATCCACCCATGCTCTTGGGCCACTTGAGTTTTTGACTATTCAGAGTTCCACAATGAAAATGATGATGATGATGAATTCAGGGTTGATCTATGGGACGAAGATGCATAATTTAAAACATGTACCCATCAGTAGAATTACGCACGAAGAACCATTTTGTATGATAGACTAATATTATGTATAGTAGTGTCTACTCATGTAGATATGAGTGAGAATTTGTAGGGATTTGTCTACGTAGATATGAGTGACATCTTGTATCACAAGAGCCTTCTTTTGAGTTGTAGTTTTTGTATGCAAGTGCACTCTTCTGTAGGCAACTGCATCATGTTATATTGATCTCTCTGTTGTTGCAAGTATGCGTAAATATATGCATGCTAGTGCATGTTGTCTTTTGTATTTGATGTAAGTTTTGTATGAAGTGCATCATTTTGTATGCTAAAGTAGCATTTTGTATGAGTAGTGTTTTGTATGATCAGAAGACCTTCCTCCGTAGTGAATTATATTTTTGTATACGAATGCATGCTTTGTATTATAAAAGCCGAATTTTGTATACATGTGCCTAATGTTGCAAATCAAGTGAAATTTTGTATGGAATGCGGAGAAGAAATTTTTGTTGGAATGCGAAAGTTTTGTATATCCGAGTGTTTTTAGTAGGAATTCCTTCTCTGTTGTATATCTGACTATTGTATGGTACCTTAGAAGGGGATTTTTTGGGAATGCAGAAGTTTTTGTGTGTTGGACTGGGCTCGAGTAGGAATTCCTTCTCTAGTTTATATCTGAGTAAATTTTTATATGAACCTATCTTCTTTTGTATGGAATGTGAAGGAGGAGGTTTTTTTCTAGAGATGCGACAGTTTTTGCATATTCAAGTGTGTTCTAGTAGGAATTCCTTTTCTGTTGTATATCTAAGTAAAATTTTGTATGTATCTCCTTTTGTCGTATGCAACACAACGAAGAGATTTTTGTACGAAACTAAAAGTTTTTGTATTGATTTCAAGCAGGAAATATTTCTCTGATATATTTTTTAGTTTCTTTTTATATGAACCTCCCTTTTTCATATGCAATTTGTAATTTGTAACGCTCCTAAAATTCCAGGTTTCCTTAAGAGTACGAAAACATATTCAATGTTATACTCAAAATAATCGTATCGTCGTAAGCTTTCCACGAATCCAAGAATATGTGATTCTGAGTTCAGATGTGAAAGTTACGTGTGTTTTGTTTTAGCTATCACAGGACATTTAAAATTAAGGGCTTAATTAGTTATGTGAATGCAATTATCCGACTTCTTTTTTTGAGTTTTGGCAAGTATGTACCTTGGGATTCATGCCATGTAACCCCAAGGGGGAGTTTGTTTAGGGCATAAGGTGTAATAAGGTCGGAAGAATAAAGAGGGATACGTTACGGTTTTTGTTCGTTTAGGAGAATAAAAAAGGCAGAATATTACAAGATAACATGTAGTTATTTGCTATTCTCCGTTCGATTGGTACATGGAGGATAAGATGGAATAAGGTTTGAAAGTTAGTTAATTCATTTTATTAGTCAATCCAGATGTGTGCAATAAGAGACAAGAAACATTGTTGCATCTTTATTTGCAACGCAAACTATTTATTCATATGCTCGACCGTGTATACCCCATTCAATACAAAGGTAAAACATATTTTTTACCATGTATTAATATTCAATAATACAGAAAGCTGACTGTTCATACATTATATCCCACAACACGAAATCTAGGACAATACATGCTTATCACACACAGGATCATTAACGGGTCATAAGCTGGTGTCCTCACGAAATGGCCGTTCTTGTTCTTCCAATTTCTCAAGGTTGTAGTTTTTAGCAAATTCGATAATGTGTATCATGTCAAACAAGAAAAGTTTCTCTGTGTAGCCGGAGAGTCCATGGTAGGAGCCAATTCCAAAGCCTTAACCATGTACCCGCATGATCTCTACAACAATCCAACTTTAGAACAAATGGCTTCATTTGAAATTTAATAAAGTACCTATCATTGAAAATATTACATCGTGCAGATATGAATACCACAATCAATCCTCAACATCCTCTAAGCAGCGGGCATCCTCAAAAAGGAGGATAGCATCCGTCGAGTAGTAGCATCTACGCATGTGCGTCCTCGCTAGATCACACCTTATGAACATGACTTCCGAATATGTAATTATGATGCACATGTTGTCAATAAAATTTTCTAGTCCAATTATTTCAAAGCTCAAGAGAAACAGAAAAGAAACTATAAAAAAGTTTGCTAGAAATTGGCTTAGAAAGTGATGAATCTCCACACGTTTATTCTTTCATTTTGACTTTTAATCTTAGTTAAATACATGTAACTAGCATTAATTTGTACAGAATAATATTCATTATTTATCCATTGTTTATTGTATAAAACACTCTACTAAATACCAAAATAAAAGAATAAATAAAAAAGAAAAGAAAAAGAATGAAATACACAGGTATTGAATGTCCCTAAACACCGAGATCTAGGAGTTCTGAAGACTTGTCAACAAGGAATAAAGCAGTGGGAGATAAGGGCAAAAAATAACCAATAAAACCCTCATATTTATTTTCCAATAATTCAATTTGGGATCTATTTTATTCTTTATTATTTACACCTCAAATCAATAAACTTTGAACATTAAACTTATAGATAAAAATACATAGAAAAAAATAAAATTTATTTCATCTAAAAATAATGCACAATGTTCCCTAGATACTCAAAATAAAAAGCCAAAATAAAAACTTCCATACTTGTACCTTCTCCATATGAACTCAAAATTCACAAACTCACCTTTATTGTTCCTAAAACTAAATTATTTATTTAATTAAGGTAGTTTCAATCAATTTAAAGTTAAGATGCAAAAGTTAGTTTCAAAATCCTATTGTGCAATATACATACATACATATATAATATTCATTTTATTTATTCTTTATATTTTTCATTCTTTTCTATTTTTTAATTTTGTAAATATTATTTAAAATACATATACATAATTAAAATGAAATAAAAAATAAAAAATACAATAAAATAAATATGTGTACCAATGAGATGCTCCTGCTCCATTTCCCCCTATTTTTTTGGAAAAATAGAAATGCATACTTTCATCACTATATCCCCCTAATATGCCATTCAAATTTCGTCGGAAACAGAAATTCCTATACCCTCCATCCAGAACAAGTCGATTACAACGACTCTAAGACCGTTAAAATTACCTATTATGGATGAAGGACATAAGACTCTCTATTTCTGACAAAATTTGAATGAAATATTAGGGAGATATAGTGATGAAAGTATATATTTTTATTTTTTAAAATGTAAAAAAATGGGGGGGGGGGGAAGCGATGGGATGGGAGCATCCTGTTGGCTCCTCCCAAAGAGCATCACATACTAAAATATACAAATGGAATATACATACATATACAAGTATAATATACATACATATTTATTGAAGTGTACATATACTTCGTAAAAATACAATAAAAATATATTTATGTCTATTTAATTAATTTATAAATTTATAAATTAAGTAAATAAAAAAATAAAATTTAAAATAAAAAATAAAAATAAAATACATACTATATAAATAAATATACTTATATTTGTACTTGTAAAAAAGTAACTCATAATTAATCATTTTGTTAAAAAAATAAAATCATATTAAAATACTTCATAAAATAACTAAATATTTTTTATTTTTAACTAAAAAATAAACAAATTATTTATTATTTTATCCTATGGAGCTTGGCCAGTATAGTCAAGTCTCCTTCTGCAAGTGACCTTGAGATATTTGGCTTTGAAGCATCATACCTTGCTTATTTCATACATACTCTGATGGGATTGAATTTTTCATTGACTCCCCCCCCCCCCCCCCCCGTCCATTATTTTTGAAGTTTTTGATTTTGCATTTTTCTAGTACTATTAACAGTAGCATTTACATAAGGAATTTTTCCTATTGAGCTAGTAGACTATCCCTCTTTTGAAGCTTTATTGCAATCCGCAACGCCATGTCTTTAAATGTCCATGCCACTAGACCGAATTGGGGGGGGGGGGGGGGGGGGTTGGCCACCTATTGTGACGAAGTATGTTTCCACACGTGCTTCCTCAAGCTAAAGAATCATGCCCTCAAGACTTCCTTAGAATTGAGCTAAGTACAGAGTGGGGTGTTCAAGTTAGGTCATTATCAGCAAGAGTCGTGTGTATGCTTCTAAAGTCTCTACATAGGCTAATCAAGAGGACATGCGAACATAGTCTTGTGGATTGAAAGACTTAAGTCTCATTGAAATGAAAAGTCTTAATTCCACTTCCTATAAGGTTCCTGCGAAATTACGTGGATTCAGGTATAGATCAGGCTCTAATCTTCATATTTGTTTAGAAGTGTTTAGTTGTCACAATCATTCAGAAAAATGCTCAGGCAATGCAAGAAAATATTGTTGTGAAATCCTTATCTAGTTTTGAACTTTTTATGGAGATTTTTTTTAAAAAAATGTTCATTTTTATAGAGTTTTGAACATATTTTTTCAAAATTTTAGGACTTTTGATATTTTTGCAATTTTTGTAGAATGTTTGAAAAAACAAGAGTTATTGACTTGTATTATTCACATGTTTCTATACTAGTATATATAAATAATTCGGTATAGTAGTGTACGTGTTTTATGTGAATAATTTTGCAAGGGTATTACTGACAGGGTTTTCAAAATAATTTGAAAATATTTTTGCAAACATTTGTCAAATATTTTCAAAACTTATTTTGTAAAGAATATTTTAAAAGCATTTTCATAAACATTTTTTACAAACTTTTTCAATGAGCTTATTTTTCAAATCATTTGAAAATATTTTACAAATACTTTTCAAAGGTTTTCAAAAGATTTTTCAAAACATTTTAGAACCATTTTCCAAATCACTTTACAAAATAGTTTCAAACCAATTTTATAAACATAATTAGAAAAAATTGTTATACATATTTACAAGAGTTTATTCTTTACAGATGATTTATTGTATACCCTTACCCACTATAGTATATTAGCCATATTATTGAAAATATGGAATTACGAGTTATGGATAACTTATATATAGCGTATATACGATCACCTATACTTAGCTCGAACTATGTCCTCATAGTGATCAAAGAGCAATAAAGGGAGGCATAATTCATGCTCACTATAGAAAAGAATTATCAACAAGTTAGAAGACAAGCGAGAGAATAAATAAAGAATACCCGAATACGCTCATCGCCTCTATTCTTATGATGATGCGACTGAGATATCTTCATCAAAAATCACATGAATTGAATCGAAAACGGACATGAATATATCATGTTTAAAATATTGCTTCAGCAACTGATCGTTGAAAACAAATGGATGTGCATCAGACGATAATTCTTATATGAGGATGCTTCCATTGGCACGTATAGTTCTCACATTGAAGGGCTCTATCCATTTGCTTTTGAGTTTGCCCAGGAATATCTTCAACCTCGCATCAAATAACCATACCTTCTGTCCAAGCTTGAAAGTCTTTCATATGACGTGCTTATCGTGTCAACGTTTTCCCTTCTCCTTATATGTAAGGTTGTTATTGTATGCGAAGTATCTAAATTCCAGGAGTTTTTTCAAACCAGTCTCTCAATTCTGACCACCTTTATGTGAATTCAAATTGCAAATATTTATTGTCCATAAATATTTGTGAATCAATTCAACTGGCAACGACATATCTTTCCATAAACCAGACGATAGGGAGACATTACTAATGGAGACTTGTAGGTGGTATGATAAGCCCATAGAATTGAGTAAAGAAACGAAGACCAGTTCTTTCTATCATGCCTAATAAGTTTCTGTAGGATTGTCTTGATCTCCTTATTTGATAACTCGGCCTAACCATTTGAATGTGATGTTAAGGAGATGTAATACGATGATGGATGTCGTACTCATTCACAAGTTTTTTGACTTCCTTATTCACAAAATAGCTACCTTTAAAATCTTTGAAATCATGAGTGATGAATCCATGATTCATCATCTCAATATCTTGATCTTAGCAAAATCCCTGAGTAAAATCCCAAATAAATGTATATAAAATCAATAAATTAACAAAATGACTCTTGTAAATAAAACACACTAATTAGCACATATTAGATTGTACAAAATAAATTAACAATAAAAAGCCGCAAAAGTTAAAGGAGTTTTTTACCTATAAATAGCCCAAAACTTCATGTATTTTTAATAAATCCATTTCAACTCTTTTTTGGCCAATTCTTTCTCTAACTTGTTCATAAAAATGTATATAAAAATACAAAATAAATTTCAGCTTAAATAAATGCTCCTAGACCCCAAAGAGAAAAAGTTGTATATGAACTACAAATTCCCGCTCCATCTGAACTCCAAATTCACCAAACTCACTTTTAAAGTTCAAGTTATAAAATTATCTATCCAACGGAAGTGGTTTCATTAAAATTGGAGCTCATTTGCAAAAGTTGGATTTTGGGACCTAGATGTAGATTGTATATTATGTATACATTCATTCTTTGTTCATTTTTTATTTTATCTTTCTTAATTAACTAAAATACAAAAAAAAATCTTCGTTGTGTTGTATTTTAATTGTAGTATTTTATTGTATTTTCCTGTTGTAAATATCTCCTATTAAGAAGATAAAAAAATAAATTAGAAAAGCAAAAAAACATTGTACATGTTGTTTGTCTTCTTTTGTAAATTCTCCACTTTTTCTCTTTTTATTTTTATTCTCCCTTTTTAGTAGCCTATTTTTATTGTATTTTATTTAAATTCACATTATCTACACTAACTTCCATTTTCCTCCATTAACCACCAAGTCTTCTTTCAACCTCCATTACACTCCACCATTATTCTAAACTCTCATTCAACTCCACCAATAATCTAACCTCCCATTCAACTCCACCGCCTATCTAACCTCCCTTTCTCTTCTCTTTATATTCATTTGTACAACCTCTATTGTTCCCATCCGCAATTCTAATAGAAAAAGGAGAGAGCCATGAGTGTTTTGTTGGTGACAGCGGCGAGGCATCTTCCTCAAGCGACAACCTCCTTCAGGCGAGATCCGCGGAGATCTGCTCCGCGTCACGAGTTCCCCATCGAGCTCGCATAGCTTCTCCGATTTTTATTTCGCCAATCGGATCAAGGCGAAAACAGGAGTCCAACGTATCTATTCTGCAAATCTGGCGAATGCGAGGTAAGTATTCCATCTCATTTCTCTTGCTATTTTATTTTGTCTAATATTTTTGTTTACTTGTTATGTTGGTCACCATCATTTTTATATTACCACCACCATTTCTCCTTCATCTTCACCTTTTGTCTTTATTCCCTATTTAAGAAATAAAAAAAATAAAAAATCTAAAAAAAATTACAGCAACAAAAAAAATTCAAAAAAGATATAAAAAAGAAAATTGCAGGACGGTCCCCCCCCCCTCTACCGCAGCGGGCACCGCCCCCCATCGCCGCAGTCGCCGTGCGCGGCCGATGCCACCACCAGCAGCCCCGCACGGGCGGGCTGCTACTCGCAGCTGCCAGCCGCCCTCTCCTCCGCCCCCGCGCTGCCTCACAGCCCCCAGCCGCCGTCGACCACTGCCGCTCATCCACCACGTGCCACCGGCACTCCAGGCGGCGCCGCCTCCTCCTCCAACATCGATGCCACCCCCCTTCAGCCGCGCGCCTCCTCTACCTCTAGCGGCCCATCGCCCCTTCCTCGACCGCAAGCTGCACCTCCGCTGCTCTTCCATCTCCGCTCCAGGCGGCCCCTTCCTCACCAGCACCTCCTCAGCCCCCCCAACCGTGCAAGGCAGCGCCGATCTCCACCCTCCTTCGTGCAGCCACCCGCGCGACCGCGCGCAGGCTGCCACCGCCTGGTGCCTTCCCCCCTCTACCACCAATCTGCAACGAAGAAGAAGGTCATGTCCGTTTTTTTATTTGTAAAAATTACATTGTTGATATTTCATGTTTCTGGAATTACAAAATATTCCCTGTATATAATTTGTTTGTGAGTTTTCATTTCTGATATTGCACAGAGAACCCTATGTTTGCTTATTAATTTGGACTTCAATCTTGCATCATTTCATTCAATGAAAAATGTCTTGATGTTGAACAACTAATTCTCTACAACTTGGATATTTATTTATATTTTTATGATCTTTGGGTAATAAACTAAAATTGTTCAACTGAAATTCTATGTATTTTACCCAATTTGTGCTCTTAAATTCACATCTCACTCACTGTTGCTCCTAAAATTCCACAAAAATTTAAGATGATGCCTTGAAATGTATTTGAATTAATATCCAAATATCTTTTAAATTGGAGTTATCATGTGCTTAAAATAAATTGTGGAGTCGTTTTAGTAAATGATTTTTAATTAAGTCCACACACTTATTTTTGCAAAATTTCAACTCTCCTGTATTGAACATCTAAATACCATCTTGAGATAATTCACACTTTGGATAAATTGCTATTGTGGATTTATTAAGAATTAATTACTCACTATCACTCTGTTTTCACTAACAAATTCATAAATATTTCATATTTTGTCAAAAATTCCAAAATATTATTGTAGTATCCTTGCATCATGTTTTCTTTCCATTAATTTTTTCATGATTTTTGCTTACCGTTTGTGTGAAAAATTACGAAAAAACCCATAAAAAGTATGCATTTTTTATTATTGTATTTTAACCTTGAAAATTCCAAAAAAAATATATGTTGCATTCATCATTGGATTAAGTTTACTTAAAAAATATAATTTGGTTAAATTGGATTAATTTCACATTAAAATTAATTTGGCTATGTTGTATGCTTTCTTAGTAACTTAATTCACTTTGCATTATGCATTTTGGAATTTATTTGCATAAAAAATAAAAAAAATCTGCATTTGGAAACATAGATCAAAAGTTTTGAATTGTCCTCAAGTTGTTCCTTTGCCTCCTTGTGTTCGACCACGGACTTCCCCGAGATATAAATTAAAGCCGAGCCCTCTTCACAGAGATCTTGTCTCACTTGGAGATAGCATGGCCCAGCACAATTCCTTTAGTTAACATGATGTGACTCTTTTCCCATGATAGGAACAAAGTGACTCTTTTTTTAGGAATTAAACTTCTATTTAAAATTAGAGTATGGTAAAACATAAATACGGATAACACAACATATATATATCAATGAGTTGAATTTTCTTAAATTTGTTTATATTTGCACATAAAGATTAACTAAATCTAATATAAATGTTGATGAATAAAAATTAAATTTTAAATAAAATTGTATTATTTTTATTACAATATGTCAGTAATTCCTATTTGAGTTTTTTGTATTTGAATTAGTTAAAAATGATGTATATTATAACATCAATTATGGATGAAATATCATATGTATATTGATGCAAATATTTTTATTGACTTGCACTAATACAAAATTTCCTTGAATTTATCGGGGTTGAAAATTTCCATCGAAATATGTGAAAGTTAGCACATAGATATTCTCAAAATCGGTATATGCTAGCATACTTTCTTATTTTTTTAGTGGTTGATCTTTTTACCTCAATCAATGTATGTTAGTAAACAAAAACTTAATAGTTTTTAGGGGTTGATCTATTATCTCAGAAAAATATATTTAAAGCTTAATATTTTATTATTTTTATTGTGTTTTTAATATCTTAGGATATAAACTTGTAATTAAAATCAACGTATGTTAGAATATAAATATGGAAAAAAAATCTCATATATTAATGAGTTAAAGCATTTCTCAAAATAGGTATATATTTGCACATAAAGATTAACAAAATCTCATACGAATGATAGTATAAAAAATTCTAAAATGAAAATTATTATTTCATAATAATATTTGTATCACGCTTTATTGATTTTCTTGATGTGTGTTAATACGAAAAATTAATTTCTAATGAAATTTTACTATAATTTATTACAATACATATAAAATTTTCTTTAGTTTTTTAGGAGTTGGGTTTTTTTTCTCAAAATCAGTTTACGTTATATATCGTATTCTTTTATTTTTCTTACAAGTTGAACTTTCAGATAAAATTAGAGTATATTAGAACAAAAATATGAAAAAATATCATGTACCTTAGCATACAAAATAATGAGATTTCATTTTAACATGCATATGCATTCTTGATTTTTTTTAGTATTTGATCTTTTGGTGAAAACTAATGTTTGTTATCACATCAAATATGAATGAAAGTTCAAATGTACACTAATAAAAAATAGTTGTAAATGAGTATTTTTTAGGAGTTGATCTTTTTATTTGAAATCAGTATATTAGCACACAAATCTTGATGAAATCTCATGTTTAGTTTAATTTTTTTAAAGCTAATATTTTATTAATATCAACTTTTCTAGTAAATCTCCTACTTATAAGGGTTGATATCTACCATTAAGTTTTTTTATTGGTTGACATTATTCTCAAAATCGATGTATATTAGGAAACAAATATTGATCAAATCATATATATGTTTGCATGCAAAAAATATTTAAAATTATTGTTTATTTTTTATCATAAAATATAAATGATATTCTGAGCTTTTTAATGACATATTTTAATGATATAAACTTTCAGATAAAATTAGAGTGTATTAGAATGCAAATGTGGAGAAAATCTCATGTACATTAATGAGTTAGAACAACTTCTCAAAATTGTTGTATTTTTCAGGCAAAGATTAACAAAATCTCATATTAATGTTTATACACAAAAAATCTCTATCATGATTTCTTGAATTTTGCTATATCTGAACATTGAATTAAAATTTATGTATGTTAGCACATAAAATATGGATGAAATCTCGCAAGTACGTTACTACGAAAAAGTAATTTTAAATGAAATGTTATTATAAATTTATTTCAAATTATATATATATATATATATATCATTTTCTTGAGTTTTTAAGGGTTGATCTTTTTTCTCAAAATAGATGTATTTTTAGCAAACAAATATTGACCAAATTTCATATAAATGCTAGCACACAAAAATATTTTATTTTTTGTTTATTTTATAATAAAATATATAACATGTTGCATGTGTTTCTTTAGAAACTAAATTTTCAGATAAAGAGTATATTAGAATACAAATGTGGATAAAACACCATATATATATATATATTAATGAGTCGAACAATTTTCCAAAATTAGTGTATATTAGTACATAAAGATTAATAGAATTTCATATGAATGTAATAGACAAAAATATTTTAGTGGTCCCTCTTTATGAACTAAACTTCAATTAAAATGGATGTATGTTAGCACATCAAATATAGATGAAATTTCATAGGTATGTGAATGTTTGTGTAGCATTATTTTGTTGTACAGAGGAAATCTCATCGGTATGTTATTACAAAATATTACATGTAAATGGATCTTTAATATAATTAGTTTTATCATAATATCACTACAAGAAATTGGACCTAAGGCAATGAATAATTTGAATATTCGTTGCAATATCTTCCGATGTTAAAGATATAACAACGAATATTATTTGTTACGAAATCATCTTCTGTACTTGTAATTAGCAACAAATATCATATTCGTTGTTAAAGGTCCATATAACGATGATTTTTTCGTTGAATTATTCGTTAAAATTCTGAATAATCGTTGTCATATTTAGCAACGATTAGAAGAAAATAGCACGAATAATCGTTGTTATATGATTCATTGCGAGGAATATAACAACGAATACCATTATTCATTGCGAATTTAAAGAAGTAAGTAATGAATAATATTCGTTATTATATATTTAACTACGGAAGATATGTCAACGAATATTAAATTATCCGTTGCCTTAGGTCAGTTTTCTTGTAGTGTATATACATTTTTGAGTTTTTTATGGGTTGATTTTTTCTAGAAATCGGTATATGTTAGCACACAAAGATTACCAAAATCTCATATATATATATATGTATGTATGCTCGAAAAAAAATTTAATTTGAAATTAATAATTTATTATTGTTATCTGAAATATATCATATTCTTTGTGTTTCTTTAACATTAAACTTTCAGTTAAACTCAAGTTAATTAGAAGATAAATGTTGATAGAATCTCATATATACTAATGAGTTGAACATCTCACAATTGGTGTATATTAGCACACAGTGATTAACGAAATCACATATAAATGTTAATACTTGAAAAATTAATTTAAAAAAACTTTATTATCTTAATCATAATAAGTCTATCATGCTTTTCGGGACTTTGAACAGGAAAACGTAAGGCGGTAGCTTTGTGAACTATTTATTGGATTACCAAAATAAACTCGTTCGACCTTAACGAAAAGAACCGAGCTGTAGGTACTCCTGCTCTGAATCCGGCTGCTGTGGTTTCGAAACCGAACCTGACTAAGGGAAACCTCGTCCCGAACCCGATTATGGGGGCTATGGCTTCGGATCGGACTCGGCATCTCTCGGATCATCCGGTGCCGGATGTAGTGGTCCACTACGAGATGGATTTGAGCCCAAAAGCAAAGCTACCAGTCTCGGACGATGAAGGCGAGAGCCTCATTGGTTGCTGCTACGCACGGCCTGCAGCAAAACAGTGGCCAACTCGACTTCGGGATCGGGATCGGGAGAGTAATTTGCTTGAGAACAAATGATGGATTGCGGAGTGGACAGTCTTCAAACAGAACTTTTCCCGCAGTCGAAGGATTGGAGGCGCGGTGATAAGCATGTGACACAGGAGAGAGAGAGAGAGAGAGAGAGAATCTCCAGGAGGAGAAGATGTTTGACTGTTACGAGGAGAAAAGCTGTGGTGGGACTGAAGTTAAAGTATGCCAAGACACTGAAGCAGATAAGAACTTCCAACTGAAATCGCGCAAGCAGAACAATGATCAATTTCCTTTCATGGTTACCTCAGTTTCTCCACAAACATTGTCATGTGAGAAAAGTTCTGTTTGATTAAAGCATGATTTTCGAAGATTTTAACGTCACGCTCTATGCGAAGGATAGGTCAGGGGGTCGAGGTGCACAGGACTCCGGATTCGGCTTGTTTGGGGAGTTGGTGGAGGAGCTTGCTCCGGAGGTATTAGATGCTACTAATAGTAGGTACACATGGAGGAATTCGTCATCTCCATCATGCATTGATCGGTTTCTTTTATATGTGGAAGCGTCGGATATGTTCAGCCTCAGTGACGGAGGCAGGCCTCCCCGTTTCCACGCGCCTCCCCTCCTTAACTTTAAGAGCAATGGGCGGTTACTTTATTAGGCCCCCCGTCAAAGTCCAAATTTGGCTCAACTTACATCATATTTTTAGTATTAGCAAAGAAATTGATATTATAAATAAAAGTCGAAACTTGCATTTGTCAGGCAGCAGTTCAGTCGTTTGTAAATATGGCCAGATCCTATGTGATTGATATTAAATTTGTTAACTTTCCAAATTAAAAAATAATAATAGATTTAAAAAGAATGTTGTACGATACCAGCCACCATGTTTCTCACCAGTTATTTCCAAATCCTTCCTTGCCGACGTCCTCCTTCCCTCCTCTCTGTTTGGAGCATTCGAGCTTCAACAACGACAAGGGATTCACGCCTCTGTTGTTTTTTGCTTTCTTGGGAGACATTATAGAGAGGTAAACATTTGAGAGCACGATGTTGTCTTTTCATTAATATATATGATGTCTCTCGTATAAAACATCGACAATTTTTTTATAGTCTTTCGTATTATATTAGTACATCACATGCTTGTGTATATTTTGAATGTGGGTGATATAAGTAAAGTGCTATAAAAAGTTGTAGGTTCATCATAAAAAATTTATACACATACGATTCTCATAAAAAATTTGCACGCATACTATTCTCGGACTATAAAACAACATGCACGAGCGAGATACATAACACCTTACGGAAAAAATGAAAAGATTGGCTAAAAATGACATACATGTTGTTTTTGCACTATAAATAAAAGGTGACAAAGAGATACGGAAAATACCATTAAAAATATAAAGTTCATAACAAAAAAAAAATAACACACGTGTTATTCTTGCACAACAACTTAAATAGCACGTGGAAGATGGTAACAACGTGCTATAAAAAATCTATAATTATAATATAACATATGAGAGATATAAATTAACATGTTTTGAAAAACTGATATGTTATACAAAAATAACAATAGTGGTATTCTTGTGTACTACGAAGAAGTGACATATTTACCATAAATAAATACATATTACTATCTATTTTTGTTCTCTAAAATTGAATGTTGTGTGATATACCCATGTTCAAATGGTGTGGAGGTAAGTATGACTAAGTTTGGTGTTCATCATGAAAACATGTTATGATGTCTAAAATATGAACTCTAGGGTCTGAAATTATAGTATCATAACACATAGTCATCAATATTTTAAATATTTATTCCATGAAATGGTGAAATTAAACTTAAGCATATTATCTAACTAGTTATGATGTTAATGTAATGTGTTTATGACATTAGTGGGACTTTAGTTTTTCGATTTTCAAAATAATATATTTATCATCTTGACAGGCATCTTCCCCTTCCTAAGTTCAACAACATAGTCTCTTTGACACCATATCAAGCTCATCCTCTGCTTATATTGATTTGATCCAATCTTCATTTATTACTCATTGGAAGCGCATGTATCAATATTGTTGAATATATTTTAAATTTATTATTCATTTTTAATTGATATAATGATAGAATTGTTGGTATACCAATCACATATTTTTCTTTCTAGATTAAATTTAAAATATTCTCTTTTGAAAAGCTAATTTATTTTTTATTATATTTAAAATTATGATATTAATTTGATGCTTTTAGATCAGCAATGTCAAAGAGGTTCATCACCGCATATTTGCAAAGTCGATGAATGAAAGTAGTAGTAAAGGAAAATGTACTTCCTTCTCAAAATCCCTGAAGAAGAAGAGACTTCCTCCTTCAAAAATTTCACGAGTTGATATACATAAATATGTTGATGGTTCATTAGAAAGAGATCCTGGGCTACGTCAAATGATATGGGAGTATCCACATGATAAGAGAGAAGAAATAATACGTGCTTATTTAAATTTAGGACCTTACCAATACAATATGACAAAACTATTCGTATATGTAACAACGAGAAACATCGTCAAAGATTTTAGGCATCTTGGTTTAGACAACATTCATGGTAGAGTATTCGCCTTCCAAAGATGTTGCATTTTATTTTCCTTGCTATCTTTTTTCAGGGTAAGCTCAATTTAAAGCAAGGCATGAATACCTTTATTGTTGATGGATTCTGAAACTAGAAAAAAGTTAACAATGGAAAAGATTGTTCATTCTTGAGTCACATAGGAAGTAGTGGTTCTACACATAATTTGGCAGAAGAAAGTAGAAGAAATTCTATGAATAAGGCACAGTATATTGAACATGTCATCCAAAAATAAGATGCCAAGCAATTCAAGCAAATCGATTACGCTTAAGGACTACAATTGTGTTGTTTGTTGGCTATCATTTCAAGCATGTGCATTCAAAGGAAATGATGAACGACCAAGTTCTTCCAATCGTGAAAATTTTATTGAGTTAATGACATTTGTGGCATCTTATAGAAGTAGAAAGGTTGTATTAGAAAATGCTCTGGGAAATGCTAAATATACGTCACCAGATGTTCAAAAAGAGAATCTTCAAATTATAGCCGGTAAAGTAAGAAATACTATTCATGAAGAGATTGCAATATGCTGCATTTTGTGTTATAATTGATGAAGCTAGAGATGAAGGAAAGAGAGAACAAATGGCTATTGTTCTTAGATTTGTTGATAGAAGTGGTTATTTAGTGAGAGATTTTTTTGACTTGGTCCATGTACCAGATACACGAGCAATCACATTAAAAAGTAGATTATTTGAAGTTCTTTTGCAAAATAATCTCGATTAAAAAAAATTAGAGGCTAAGGATATGATGGAGCTAGTAATATGCATGGAGAATGGAATGGATACAAGCCTTGATCATGAATGAAAATCAATACGCTTATTATACACATTGTTTGGCTCGTCGTCTTCAACTAGCCCTTGTAACTGCTCAAGGGAGGTGATGTCCCATTTCATAAGTTTTTTAACAAGTTGGGTGGAATAGTCAATATTGTCAATGCATCATCTAAACGACATGATGAATTACAAGTGCTCATGCGGATGATATTGCTTATTTATTATCAAACGAATGAAATTCAATCTGGCATGGGACATAATCCAGATGGGTACACTACAACGTCCAGGTGAAACTCGATGAGTTTTCATTATAGCCTTATTTGCAGATTTTATAAAAAATGTACAGTGCAATCTGCAAGGTACCTTTAACCATCATTGATGGATGTGATAATTATCAACAACGTGCAGAAGCAGATGAATCATATGAAGATGTAACTTCTTTTGAATTTATTCTCACCATGCATATTACGAAGAAATTTTTGGGAATAAGAGAAGATTTTATTCCAAGTTCTTCAGCGAAAAAATATAGATATTTTAAATGTTTTACAACTTGTCTCATCCACCAAAGAACATCTTCAAAGTTAAGAGAAGATGGTTGGGGATGCACTATTTTTGAAACTATTGCATTTTTCTCAAAGAAGAAATATTGAAATTCCAGTCCAAAGCTCTTTCTATTCTACAAGCCGAATTAGGTCTCGTGGTCAAGTAACTAAAGTTACGCTGCTTCATCATTATCGAGTGGATATATTTACAGCTGGAATAGATTCTGAATTATCAGAACTTAATAGACGCTTTAATGAAAATCCACCAAGCTTCTTACACTTAGTGCGGCTTTATATCCAGAGACAATTACAACTCATTTAACAGTGCTGATATTTGCAAATTAGAAGGAGAGTTCTATCCAGCATTTCTCAGAGCAAGAGATATTGTTGTTAGAAAAACAACTCACTACATTATAATCAGTTTTACACTCATCCAGTTCTTAAAAATTCTTCTGATCTTGTTGATCTTTGTCAGAAACTAGCACAAACTGGTAAATCAAGTATATATTATCTGGTTCATCGATTGATTCGGCTTATTTTTGAAATCTTCCCCGTCTCCATTGCGACATCTGAAAGAGCATTTTTCATCAATGAAGATTATTAAAATGTAGGTTTCGTAACAAGATGGAAGATGATTTTCTTAGAAATTGTTTATTAATTTACATTGAGAAAGAAGTTGTCGAAAATATTTCAACGGAATCAGTTATTGATGAATATGATTCAAAGTCAAGGAGAGTGCGTTTTAAATAGCTCAAGTTAAAGGTATGTTTGATCTCTTTTTATTTTTTAATATTATAAAAATTATAACATATTTTTTTCTTTTAGGAGCTATTCTATATTACAAGAGTATGAATGACTCCTTACATTTGCAATTTTTATATGAAGAGATATTTGTGTCCCAGTTTAATTTTCAATGCAATGAGTTTTGGGATTTTATCACTTGTGCCCCTCCGAGATGTTGCAATATCAGTTATGCCCCTATCTTTTTGGTAATATCAGTTGTGCCCCTCCAAACTGCTATTTTACACTTGTGCCCCTCGGGTTAGTGACCGTCCTCTACAGTGCAAACGGACGTTAAATTTGAGGGACATAAGCGGAATTATTTTTTTTAAAGGTTATATGGTCATTTCTTCCTCCTCTAACCCAACCTCTTTCTTCTTCCTCTCTTCCATCTTCTCCCTCCTTCCCTCCGACCTCCTCCTCCTCCCTCTGCCCCCGAGCTCCTCGCAGCCCTCTCCCA
>JAZKJV010001855.1:0-24524 GCA_037367405.1 Ottelia alismoides | reverse complement strand
AGTAAATAATTATATGATTATTTATAAGAGTTAAATGGGGTTGCCCCTGGGGGAGCTAACTTGGCTCCCCCACGCTATTTCGTCCGGTTTTTTATTTTTTTTGAAAATTTCTTCCATAATATTCATCAATACATCACTATATTATGCTATTAAAATTTCGTGCGAAACAGAGATCGTACGGCCTTCATCCAGACAGTCATTTTCTAACGGTATCAGAATTGCTAAAAATGACCCTTCTGGATAGAGGCCGTAGGAGTCTCTGTTTCATGTGAAATTTGAATGACATAATATAAGGATATATTGATGAAAATCCATGAAATAAATTTCGAAAAAAAATAAAAAAAGAGGCGAAATGGCGCGGGGGCCAAGTTAGCTCCCCCTATAGGGGCAGCCCCATTTTACCCTATTTATAAACCCACTGAAATAACTGGTATTTGAGTTTCATTTATGGTATTTGCTTGCCTCTCCATCCTGATTTTCTTTTTCTCTCTCATTCTACAGTGCATTTGACAATTTCAACCCCAAAGATGGATTTAAATCGATCTAAATTATAAGTATATCAATGCTTAAAATCATCAGTCAAAATAGTAACACTGCTAAAAGCAAAACATCGTGGTCTCCCGTCAATTTTTATGTAATATCCGTGTGGGCGTAGTTTGTTGCCAGTCTCCCGTCAATTTCTATGTAATATCTTGAATTCCATTTTACATTAAACATCATGGATATGATGTGATGGCACCTTACTCGTCAGCCATATGTGCCGATCCATGACTGAGAATTTGTATAAGAGAATGCGAGACCGACCAAACTCGCGGTAAACATGTGATGACAGCTTACTCTTAATCGCTTTAAAAGTTTGACTCCTTCTAACTGTTCCATTATAATTTCTTTGTGATTGATACATGCTTTCCACCATTAAATCTCTTCTTAATTATTGGGAGGAGAGATAGGGAGGAGTACAACATCGATTTTTGGGTCCATTCTAATAGATGAAAGGCTTTGAACGAGGCTCTGTTTAAGTCATTGGTGATTATGGCCAACCATCAGATTCAATTGCTCGTCTCTTGAGTGGGTATGGATGCTTAGTTATTGCTTTGTGTAGATGCTAGGCTTGGTGGGCTGTGTGACCCACTTACTCAGTATCATGTTTGGATGCATTGAGAGGGATCGAGCTTTAAGAAATAGTGAATGGACTTATCAATACACAAACGTATATTTCTCCAAGAATTTCATTTGCGAGTATATCCATCATTGTAGTAGTTTGGTTCAAACTCCCCCCAATCTCTTTTTATCAATGGACTCCAAAAGTACATGAAGGAGGGTGGTTCATTAGACAAATTCCGCTAACACTATATCTTTTTTTTTAGATAAAAACGGTTCATATTCATTCATCATATCAGCGAAAACAGTGTTAGAGTTTAATACAGATCAAACAAAAACGGGAGTACACGGTGCCCCCGTTGTCCAAAAATTACATCCAGGAGATTTCGCCAGTGAATCAAAAGTAATTAAACATCACATTACTTTAAGTAGTAGCAGTCAACCAAAAAATACTTGGACCATCGTCACCATCAGAGCGCAGCAGTCTTGTAGGATGTCACCAGGTCATAGAGATTTCGATCATCCCCTAGGTACGCTTCGAAGATCGGGTTCCTAGGGTCACCGCGGGGCTTTCCTTGGCTGGATGAATCAAAGTTAGGCACAAAGCTGCATAGTGTTAGTTCGTAAGACGATCTCCTGTTAACAGACCTTAAGAAAGAAGAACATAATAGTTTCAAAGGAAAGTGAAGTGATGCTCTTGTCCAGACACCGTTAGCTTGCTCCATATATCCCCGTCCCTCGTACCCAATCTAGTTTCGCAAATGGTGATTGCTTCCAAGATAATCTTTCGTTTATCGATAGGTATGCCATCAAAGATGAGTCTACATCGACTCTTCCAAAGTAACCACCAAATAGTGATCTTAAAGCATAGTAGTCTCCAATCTTTCTCTCTCAAAGTAGTGTTAGAGTCCACTTCTAGCATGTTTAATAGATCCTGGAAGTTTGGTTCAAGACAGCATAACTGAAAGATATCTCTAATTATTTGACAGTCATCGAAAATGTGTTTGTAGTTTTCCAGTTCATGATTGCATAGATAGCATCTGTTCACCCATGGAATTTTCATTTTTTCGAAATAATCTTGTGTTGTAATTTTATTATGCGCCAACAACCATATGAAGTAGTAAGCTCTTGGTTCCAGTTGCCATTTTCTAAATATTGCATAGACTATGGATCTGCTACCCCCATCTGTAAGTAGGTAGTATAATTGTTTCGTTGTTGAGTCCCTTTTTGTTGAGTGAGGTGGTAGGAAATATTGTTGTGTCCGTTTCATCCATGTGTAAACCCTCGAATATATTGTTCAACGCAATTTTCAATCTATCTCCCTCCGTCGCCAAGGCTAAAGGTAGTTGGTTTTGTAATGCTTTAAACCAGTTGAATCTCGCTAGCCACGATTTTAGACCTCTATATACCGATATTAACCGTTTTTTAATATATGGTACCAAGAGGGGGTAGGATTGTTCAAGTGGAGGGAGGCCACATAGTTGGTCCTTCCAGAGTGAAGAATGAAGTCCATCTCCAAGTTTCCTCTTGAGAACAGGCAGAAGAGATGTGAACCCCTTAATATGTGATTTCCAGACGAATGAGTGCGTACGCTTAGGGCCAGAAGAAAGTGTGATAGGACCACCCCTGAAGTGAGTTGCACTAATCACACTCGACACCCAAGGTCTTACAAAATCTGCAATGCGAATTGCCGATTTTGTTAAGAGAGCATCATTGAAAGAGCGAAGATTAATAATTCCTCAACCGTCGTTTAACTTTGGCCTAGTCACTTTTGACCATGCCACTTTAGCGTAGGTTTTAAGATTTTGACAGCCCCCCCATATGAAGTTACGTCTAAGTTTGTCAATTTTTTTAACAATACCAGTCGGCATCTTAAGACATGACATCTCATGTATGATGGTTGGTGTTAAGGCCGAGTTAAGCAAATTGATTCTAGCCAGAAGGGGAAGGATATCTATCTATGTGATGTTATGCAGATACATGAAATTTAGAAATCCTAAGATAGATGGTCTTCCTAAAATGGGAGTTTGTCGAACTCGTATACGTGCCATGGCATACAAAGAACAATGTGGGGAGAGGGGTATGTGTACAAGTCTTAAAAATCAAAAGCTCATATGGCCCCTTAAGTTAGATAAGTAGTCATCAAATATGTATAGTAAATGGAATAATCCTGGAGTTGAGAGGAATAATCTAGGAGTTGAAGGGTAGAACATGTAGTGCTTGAACTTAGGGCACGGACTCAATGGAAGTGGAATAATGCCCGACTGGAAAAGCATAGGCTCCATGGTAGCAAGCTCTTCTCAATAGTCACACATAAATTAATTGACATTCTTGCATGATCGCTTGCGTGAGATGGAACTCACAAGCAGGTGAACTACCGATGAAAGAGATTAGTTCTAGACTCTAGTATCCTCCGTGCAAAGAGCCAAGGAAATCCGCAAGGCTATCTGAATAGTAGAGTTTCAAATATCAGAGCATTCTAAATATCCTGTATCCGTGAATGAAACATACACGAATAGTGTAGAATACGGGAGAGAAAATCCAAGAGAGAGAAGATGCAACTAAATAGTTTACGTTAAGTTGAAAAATAGGTGCCAAATACCTATTTTGCTAAAGTTCCTCTCAATTAATGACACTATTTGGAAACATGTTTTATACATCCATCTAAGAAAACTTGAATATTTTCTTAAATTAACAAAATCTCAGTAAAACATGAGAAACCGTCGACTATGACAAGCAATAATGACATCCTCTTAAATTTTTGTAGGTTTAAAGAGTTTTAAGTGCAATAGCTCTACGGAAATAGTTGTAGTTATTAGTATCTTAGTTTTGAAAGAAGTTTTGTGAAGTTCTCCTAATTCACAATTTGTACATGTGTTATCCTTTTTATATTTTAGCTTGGGAAGGCCTTTTACTAGCTTAAGTCTACTAAACTTATTGATTTGTTGCACATATGATCTATTCTTGTGGGCCAAAGTAGCCTTTCATTTGTGAAGATACAGTCTGTAATTAAATTTTAGTGTGTATAATTTTTTTTGTAGTTTATAATCTTTTGAGACTATTTATTTCGAGTCTTCTTTTTGTACTTCAAAGATAATTTTTTTTGAAAACAACTTTGGAGTCCTTGCTACAGATTTGTGATACACTTAAGCGATTGTATTCTAATCCTTTAAACCAACTTTATGTTATTGAAAGAACTAATTGAGTTAGCAAACATAACTCTACCAACAATTATACATATGCAGTTGTTGTCGAATAGGATCCAACCACCTTCATTGTGTTCTAATTGGATTGTGAACTATAAATCTTCATTCATGCGGCTTGAACGTGTACTGTCCATTATCTATTTGCATCAATTACCTCCCTTATCATTGATATTGATGAATCTAAGAAGTGCTTCTCCGTTTTCCATTTTGTCTTCATCACATTTGCTTGAATATGAACTATCCCATGTAGCTTGCATAACAATTTATGGAACTTCTTGTGATATCTTGATGTATCCTTTTATTTAATGATCCTTCATCTTTCTTTTGGAAGTATCATTCCTTTTTCTATTGTTTCCCTTGTTCAAATGGCATTCCTTATTGCAATGATCTGTTTTCTTGCAGTTGTAAAACACGACATTGCTCTATGTTTTCTTTGCATCCCGTTGAGTCTTTGTGAACTTCTTGAATATTTTAAAGGGATTTTTACCCGACAGATCTTATAATCTTTGTCAATTACCTCCACGACCTTTGAAACATCTTAATTCCTCTCTTGACCCGTAAATTTGCTCTGTCTTACCCCATGAACCCTATCATTAAATTGACACATCTAGAGTCAACTTTTGTGGGTTAAAAATGAGTTAGTCTAACCAATCCGCGATCGGACGGCTAAAATTAACCAAGAAATGGAAAAAATATCCTCCCTCATCTAACAGCTTTCCCTCAAGTGCGATTGGGAGGTGGACGCGAGACTCCTCAGCGGCGAAGCTTGGGGAAGGACGAGAGGCTTTGAGGAGAAGCGCTGCTCGAGGACGATGATCCGGGGCTTCGAGCAAATGCTGGGGACGGGGGGTGCTTCGTGCCGAGTGTGGGGGCTGCGAGCAGGTGCGGGGGATGGGAGGAGCAGGGGATGCGATGGGCGGGGCCAGGCCTTCGGGGGCGACATGTTTGGGGGGGCTTTGAGCGACGTGCGAGAGCTGGGGCTCTGGGGGGGTTCAAGCATCGTGGGGAGCGGTGGGGACTTTGAGCAGGTGCAGGGGGAAAACATGGGAGGCGATGGGCGGGGGCCGGGGCTTCGGGGGGGCCTTCGAGCGGTGTGGGGGAGCGGTGGGGGCTTCGAGCAGGTGCGGGGGACGGGGGGTGCTTCGAGCAGGTGCGGGGGGACGGGAGGAGCAGAGGATGCGATGGGAGGGGCCGGGGCTTCGGGGGCGAGGGGGAGGTGAGGTCAGGGCTTCGAGGGCGGTGCGCGGGGGGGGGGGGGGGGGGGGGGCTTCGAGCCGAGCGACGTGGGGGAGCGTTGGGGGAGCAGGGGAGGGGAGGCCGAGGAGAGAGGGGGGCTTTGAGCGACATGGGGGTGGGGGGGCCTTCGAGCAGCGTGGGGGAGTTGGGGGCTTCGAGTAGGTACGGGGGTCGGGGGCCTTCTAGCGGAGCGGAGGCCGAGCAGGGGAGGCGACGGGGGGAGCAAGGGAGGCGGGGGGCTTCGAGCAGCGGGGGCGGATGGGCGGAGGAGGTTATGGGTGCAAAATTCCCTAATAAAAAAATTGTAAGGAATCCGGTCAGTTTTAATGGGCAAATAGATGGGGGTTAACTAAAGGGTCTGTGGGGTAAGGGTTAGCAAGTTTACATGGTCGAGAGAGGAATTAGGATGTTTCAAAGGTCGTAGAGGTAATTGACAAAGATTATAGGATCTGCCGGGTAAAAATCCCTATTTTAAAACATAAGAGCAATGTCTACTTTGTGGGATCATCCTCTAAAGATGGTGTTCTACTTGTAGAGGAAGAAATATTTTTCTTGTTAATTTTATCCTAAATATTCTTTTCCTTGTTGTTTTTCAATTCACAAGATAGAAGATTTTACATCAAGTCATCAATGGTTGTAGAGGTTCGTTATTTCGATGGTAGAGATCTCAAAAGTTTCTTCGCTTGCATAAATTCCTTAACACCCATATCAAGGTTGTGTAGCATATTTACAATATTTGTGAACATGGAATACATATCTCGAATGGAGTCTCCATCTTGCATCCTGAACTGGTTCATGATTTTTTTTTGCAAGATACTAATGTGAACTTTTTTAACCATATTGATTTTAAATTTCATACGTTATGCTCAACTTATTCGATATTTTATAGGTTTATCTAGCATGTTGATGCACACTTAAATTCTTCCTTAGTGCTTGCATAGAATAGTCCATTCATAGCCTCGACTTATATAAGGCTTTCTTCTTATCATGTCGTCCTTCTAGTGTTTGTCATCTTATTTGGACGGGTGTATTTCAACTCAATAACATCATATACTTTGTAATCGATGGACTCCAAAAATATATGCATTCTAACTTTGCAGAAATCGTAGTTAGCACCATCAAATCGAGTCACACGATTGTTTCTTCCTCAAATGTGTTATTCAATATTGTGGCCATTTAGCGGATTCCATCTACATCTTTTGCGCGAACATTAAAGTCATGATACCATATTATGCATACATAACCAAACATACAATCGATTAATACCACTTGCACGTATAATTTTACATGGAAACCTACGCCCTAATTCTCTTGATTTTGCCCTATCAACTGACCACTACTCGAGTTATTTACCACATATAACTCAACTCTTTACAAATGTTTTGGATTACATCCCAAAGGTTGGTTCTAACTTGGATCATACACAAAGTTCCTCTAGAATAATACAAATACTTTGGATTACACCAAAAGTTCTTCTTAATTTTGATCACATATTAATTTTAATACACTAGTACATGTGAAAATACAAAGGAATTATAAATAAATTTCTTTTAATCAAGCCCATACATTATATATGTTGAGGTAATTATTAGAATGAAATGAAATAGCAATACAAGAATATAAAACACTCAAATACATGATAATCGGATATGAGAAGTTGAGAGTTGATCATATGTGGTGTTGATCATAAAAATGTTTCTTTAATGAGTCTTAGAGAATAAAAAAGTGAATAAACGAAGTGATCAATGCTTGAAGATCAATAGAATGCTTGGTGGAAATATTTGTGTAGCTCTCAAGATGTATGGTATGAAAAAATTTTCTTTTCTTTGAATATAATTCAATATTGTGTATGGTGTATGAAGAGAGCTAGACCATATATTGGTAGACTATAGATGATTGGGCTTAATATAGCTATTATAATTTAAGTTAGGAATGGGATCAACATTGAAATCTTTACTGAAAAGATGACTGATTGATTAGTCAGAAAAAGTAATTAATCAGTTTCTTAAGTGATCATTTATATCTTACTTAGTGATCGATCAGTCAAAAAACTTTTATGAATTAAATATTAGGAATTCAGATGTTGATTGATCAGATCATATGGTTGGTCAATAAATTTGTGAACAATCAAACAAGAAGACAAATAATATATAAAATGATGATCAACAAGGGTGAATAATCATTTCTAAATTCAATAAACAATTTTGATCGGTCATATTGAAAAGTTGATCGGTCAATTTTTAAAAAGCAAGGGCAAGTAATAGATTAGAATAACTCTAGTGATTGATGAGAGTGAGAATAATAGCCAAAGTAGATCAATTAATTCTAATCTCGTGATCGATTTGAGTAGTGATATACATGAAAAACTTCATTTTGAACGGGAAGTTGTATTTTGATAAACTTGTATGCAAGCACACACACACGTACGCACACATATACGTGCACGCACGCGCACACATGTATATGTATGTGTATGCGTGTGCATGTGCATGTGTGTGCTTGCATGTGCGGTACCTTTTACAAATGTAAATACGTGAAATGATAATAAAGCTTAATTTTTTTAGTAATGTTTTTATTTTTTGAAGCTATGCAAAATAGCAGTATCTATCGATAATTGTGTCGAGAGATTGTGCGGAGAGAGTATGCGAAGTTAATGATGAATGTGAGTACTTTCAAATTTAGTAATAGTTTCACTTAAATTACATATAAGTAAACATCAATACAAGATATGCTCGTAGTAATCTTAATTTTAGCAGCCAAATGCAGGCGATCATACATGATGCTAGGATGTCGATCTTTGGATTAGCAGAAGACAAGATCATACAAAATCTTTGTGTTAGCTGGATTAATTTCCTTATATTCTTAATTATCATAATCCATTTAAATTTTTGCAACATCAATGTAGAGGATCTATGATTATGGTAGCTGGGAAGCCACAAGGTGGTCTATCTTACATCATTACGATGAGTTCACCGTTATCGTAGTTTTTGCCTTGGAAAAGTTCAGATCTCATTTCTTTGGTTCCAAGGTAATTATCTATACTGATCACTCGATCATCCGATACTTACAGCAAAAGAAGGATGCCAAACCACATCTTATCAGGTGGATCCTTCTACTCCAGGAGTTTGATCTTGAAATAGGAGATAAGTCTGGAGTAAAGAATGTAGTGACTGATCATTTATTTAGACTTCCCGTGCCTAAAGCTCCTGAGCCGAACCTGCAGCCTATCACTGAGACCTTTTCAGATGAGGCATGACTGGCATCCTGTCAGTCACCTCGCTCCCCTCATATGTTGATACCTGCGTGTGAGATGCTCAGATATATACGAGATCTTCGCGCTGAAAAATGAGATGGAGAGTACACCATTCATCTCAGTTTTTTGTTCATCGTTATTGTCAGTTGCATGTGAGATATGCTCAGATGTGAGAAGTGACATACGAGCACAGTACAATGTCGCCGTATACGACCTACATACGACAAACGAAACGATTCACGGCTACATACGAGCACAGTACAATGTATATTTGCCATTTCTGGCATGCTACAAGTCTAGTCCTCGTATATTGTAGTGTGTGTGTGTTACCCAATGGTAACAACCTTAAATGGCAGATCTAGTTGATGGTGTGTTCTAATAACTGTACTACTTACGTATGGAAAGTTTTACTAAAAGTAAACCTAAATTATATTCCAAGATGTTGAGAAAATACAATCTCCAGACTTTGGTATCGCACGACCAGTGTATCAAAAGGGTGGAGCACAGCCAGATCAGAATCCAATCCAAAAAGATCTTATCTGACTCGAGCCCATTATGTATTTGGATTCGGTCCAGTTTCGCACGAAAAAGTCCGTGGACTCTTATATAAAAAGTCCACGGATTTATCTGACTCGAACCCCATTATATCATATTCGTTGCTAAATAAGTAGAAGAACTTAGATTCCAAATGAACAAATTCAAACTCGAAAAGGATCTTTCTGATTCTCGAAGAATGAGGGGCAAGGGGATTGATCGAGAAAGATCTCTTTTTCTTATTCTAAGATCGTGATTTGATCCGCATATGTTTGGTAAAAAGAGTAATATTCTCTTTTGATCATAATCCAAAATGGAAAGTGTTCAATTGGAACATGAAAACGTGATTGAATTGGTCTTAGTTACTCTTCGGGACGGAGTGTAAGAAGGGAGGAGACTCTCGAAGGAGGAAAAGGTTGATATAGAAACGATTTATCCATTGAGTTGATTGCTAAAGGTTAATATAGCAATGATTTATCGATTGATTTATTTGTTAAAATTTGTGCCAATCATTGCTAAATCTACCAATGATTAGAAGGAAAAATCATTGGATAACCGTTGCTATATGATTACTTGCCAGCTAATAGGATATTTGTTGTAAGTTTAAAGAATGAAGTAACATATACTACACGTTCTTATATATTTAACAATGGATGATAATATAATGAATAAAAATATCAGTTGTCTTAGTTCAAATTTGTTGTAGTGAAAGTAGGCTTTTTTACACTTGTGCCCTTCTGAGATTCTTAGAATAAAGTTATACCTTTTTTGCAATAGCACTTTTGACCCCTTATTTTTGATAAATTTTACAATATTGCCCTTTTGTTATTACACTTATTTCCCTATTGTATATTAACAGAAGGACAATACTATAAATTTTGTAAGAATGCAAGAGCACAAGTTTTACAACAAAAATAGTAGGAGTTTATTTGCAATTACAAAGTCTCGGAGGGGCACAAATGCAACCAAGTAATATCCTCCTCGCTACATTTAAAAAAAGGAAAAAATGAGGCTGCTCTTGTCCTATTTTCCGTAATTTTTTTATTTTTTTGAAAAATACCATTATATATTCATATATATATATACATATATATCCTCAAATATACCATCGAATTTCATCAGAAACGGAAACTCCTATGTCATCCATCTAGAACAAGTAATTTTAACGGTCTAAATATTATTGTTATCGATCTATTCTAGATGGACGGCATAGGAGTCTCTGTTTCTGATGAATTTCGAATGACATGTTAGAGGAATATATAGATGAATAACATGGTGACATTTTTCAAAAAAAATAAAAAAAATTGCAGAAAAATGAGGCGGGGGCAACCTCATTGAACCCTTTAGAAAAAGGACCCTTAATTGGGAATTCCATATATAGTTGAGGCCGTTTTTGTAATTTACCCTACACGAGTATTTATGTAAATCCTCTCTTTTCTTAAAACGATATTTGTAGGACAATTTTTGTAAATTCCAAGATTTACATGTTTATTAATAGAAAAAACCTTGTGATTTGCCTTATGTTTTCCTTCCAAAGTAAGGCCTGCGGTTCTCACAGCACCGATGTGGATCCGAAGTTAGTTAGAGGTGTTAATCCATGTTTAGAAACCGTTTTAAAAGTTTTTTTTAAAAAAACACGGTATATAATGATTGGTAAGAAAGGGATCATGTGAGCCATATGCTATAGTCTCATCAGAGATTCCTCCAACCACCCTTATTAATCACAGATATATACGCCTGTGATCTTAGATTTACCCAGAGGCTGCTGATATATTTATTCTCCTCTGAGCAGAAGCCTGACCATGTGGTCTCATGTGTTGTGCAGGCAGAGTTGAATGGCTGTTGGATTTTCTCGTGATAATCTATCACAATGATGCTTTCTCTGAACATTAATATTTCCTGTTTAATCCATAGATATATTCTTTACCGATAACTGCAACCAACAGAAAACTGGAAGCATATGATCTATAACTGAAATAACTGTATCAGACAGCTGCTCGATATTAATTTTTAATGTTGTTTCTTTAATCAGCATATGCATTCCCATGTGGTTTGATTTATGTCAGGTCACGATAATCAGCTCGTCTCGATGCGCTCGGTTTACGCCTAGTACTAGTAAATAATCCGATGACTGGGTGCCGAAAAAGTCAATCATCAATCATTTATATGATACATGATACTGGTAGGAGATGAACTGATGAATCCGCGTTTCATCATCTTTATTCTATTATTTTGGCCTTAAAAACCCTAGTAAATGCGTATAAATAGGCATAATCCATGCATTTTAGCATTCATGTATATATGTGTAAATATTGTATAAAATGCGGTTTTTAAAGCCAAAATTATAGAATAAAGAAAGAAAAGAAAAAGAATAAAATATTGTAGACATTTTATGACCCGAAACCCCGAGACCTAGGCATCTTGATGAATAGGTCGACAAGGAATAAAGTAGGGGGAGATAAGGTCAGAATTGCAGAGAAAATACCTATACATTCTATTGATTCTTTATTCATTTTGGGACCTATTTTTGGTTCCATTTTTTATACATCAAATAAAGAAACTTTGTACATGAAAGTTGTAGATAATTTAATAAAGAAAAATACAAAATTAATTTCACAAAAAAATAATGTACAGATAAAAAGTTATAGTCTGAATAAAATCCAGAACCCCAACTTCCCAGACCCGTATCTCACAAATGAAAACTCCAAATGCAGCATACTCACCTTTAATTGTATATAGAAGAAAATAAGCTATTTATTGGCGGTGGTTTCGCATTTGGCGGAGCTACGGTTTGAAAGTTGAGTTTTGGACCCCTATTGTATACTTGTACATATTAAAATATGCAATTTATTAATTATTTATTATTCATTCATTTTTATATTTTTATAATGTTGTAAATAATACTTATAATAAATATGTATATTAAAATTGGAATAAAAATGCAAAGAGATTTCAAAATAAAAATACTTGTATATGGAATACATAGATACAACACCTATATACATACCTAGATAACACACTCTTATAATTTATTAAATATACAAAATAATTCAGAAAAATAAAATAAAAATATATTTAAGTGTATAAAATTACTTTATATGTATATAAAATAATAAATAAAAATAATAATAGTTAAATACACAAAATAAAATACTAAAATACATAGGTAATATACCTATAAAGAGGTATAAAGGCAACTTGTAAAAATATAATTCATAAAAATAATTAAAAAGCGGAATTAAATACTATATAAAATAATAAACATTTTTTATTAAATAATCTAAAATTAATTTAATCATTTACTATTTTTAAATTAATTTATAAGGTGTTTATTTAATTTTTGTATTTTTGCGGATGACGTGGCCCAATCAGGCCACGCCATCCGTTGACCGGGGGTCAACTTCCTGACCCCAGGTCTTGACCTTCTGGACATGTGCGAGTTCCCTTCTTCTTGGTTTTTTCGCGGGCCCTCCTTGCATCATTTGAGGAAGATTCCTTCTGCGAAGTTGTTCACATGCAATCCATCTACCTCGCCCAGCAAATATCTTGGGCAGATGAGCGTTGAATCGCTAGTTCTCCCTCGATCAAGGAGCCACCTTCGTCAACCATACATATAGGACCCCCCGACTTCAATTCGAATTTTAATCCTTCTTCCGCCACTTTCACTCGCAAACCCCTCCTCCTTCGTGCTCCTCGTGACAGGGGGAGTTGAATCGACCCGGGGTTCGCAAGATTTGGTGTAGAATCGAAGTGATTCAGCCCCTCGCCGGAGCGCCGCCGCGCTTCTTCGCCCGCTGCCTCTGGTGAGTCTCCCTCTCCCTTCTCTTTGTCTTTTTGTAGCCTTAGTGTAGATTAAGTTAGCCCATCAACAGTTTATCCCGCTGTTCATCCAATCACCGAGAATCTTCGATCGAACCTACGGCGGAGTTGAGCTCCGCCCGTCGTTCCCGACCATTCCAGTGATCCCCCGCTGTCCTAAACACCTCCATCCTGTCTCCCTCCGCTCCGTCACCACGCCGCACCCTTCCAGGTCCCTCGATCTCGCTCAGATCGAGCCATCGAGCTCCTCTCTCCGCTGCTCGTCGGAGTTCTTCATCCCAGGCACCTCTCGCCTCCATCTGACCATCGGAGAGCCCTCCGAGCACCCCCTTTTTGTCGTGTTTCTAACTGATGAATCCACATTTCATCATCTTTATTCTATCATTTTGGCACCAAAAACCCTAGCAAATGCCTGTAAATAACCTTAAAACAAGCATCTTAGCATTCATGCATATGCATCTCAACAGTGTGTAAATTACTGTAATTAAGGCCAAAATTATAGAATAAATAAAGAAAAGAAAAAGAATAAAATATTGTAAATATTTTATGACTCAAAACCCCCGAGACCTAGGCATCTTGATGAGTAGGTCGACAAGGAATAAAGTAGGGGGAGATAAGGTCAGAAATACAGTGTAAATACCTATTCAATCTATTCATTATTTATTTATTTTTGGGACCTATTTTTGGTTCCACTTTTTATACATCAAATAAAGGAACTTTGTACATGAAAGTTGTAGATAATTAAATAAAGAAAAATACAAAATTGATTTCACAGAAAAATAATATACAGATAAAAAGTTATGGTCTGAATAAAAATCCAAAATGCCAACTTCCCAGACCCGTATCTCACAAATAAAGACTCCAAATGCAGCGTACTCACCTTTAATTGTATATAGAATAAAATAATCTATCCAATGGCGGTGGTTTCGCATTTGGCGGAGCTACGGTTTGAAAGTTGACTTTTGGACCCTCATTGTATACTTGTACTGAATAAAATATTCAATTTATTCTTTATTCATTATTTATTCATTTTTATATTTTTATAATTTTGTAAATATTACTTATAATAATTGTGTGCATTAAAATCAGAATAAAATGTAAATAAAAATTAAAAATAAAAATACTTGTATATACATTACCAGGTATAATACCTATACACATACCTATAATATTACTACTTGTATTTTATTAAATACACAAAACATATCAGAAAAATAAAAGAAAAATAGATTTATGTATCTAAAAGTATTTTATAATTTTTGAAAATAATAAACAAAAAGAATAAAATTGAAAATACCAAAATAAAAATAAAAATATCAAAATACATAGGTAATATACCTATATAGGGTTAAAAATGTAACTTGTAAAAATATAAGTCATAAAAATAAATAAAAATCAGAATTAAATACTACATAAAATTTTGAACATTTTTTATTTTACAACTTTTATTTAATTCGGCCTTTTATTATTTTAAATAGAATTAATAAAACATTAATTCAGGGTTTTTCCTGGTTGGTCCACGTGGACCAACCAGGAGGCCAGGACTGTTGACCTCGGTCAACAGTCTGACCTACCCCTGTAGCCCATGTCAGACCTCGTTTTTGGGCCATCTTTTTGGCTTTTTCCAGGTCGATTCTTTCATGTTTTCGTGATGATTTCTTCTGCAACATTGCTCACCAACCTTCTATCTCACTCGCCCAAGCTTAATCTTGGTCTTTGAACCCAAGATTTGCAAAATATTTCTTGATCTTTGGAGCACCTCAGTCAGGGGTCAAACTGCATAAAACCAACCCCCCAACTTTGAATTCAAATCGAGTCCCCTTGGTCCACCCTTCAGCGTCTCTCTTGTGCTCCTGAGCTCCGTGGAGGTGACAGCTCCACCGCCGGCCCTTCAGCTGAGGCGCGCGAAGTCGAGGGAAGCTCCACCACCTCCGCCAAGTGCCGGCGTCGAGGTACCCCTTTTTCCTCTGGCTCTGGCCATTGAGGGCTCGCCCCACCTTCTTGTTTATCCCCTTAGGTTCCTGTTAGCTTAATCCTCGAAAACCCTAAAAAAATCTCTAAGTTTAATCGCTCATTTCGCCCGTTCACGCATCATCGCCGGAGCGCAACTCCGGCCACCATCGACCACTCCACCTCGCGCTTAGATTAGGTCCTCGCGAGGCCCAGGAAATTTGCCCTGGGCCTTCTCACCACCTTTTGCAGGTACCTGGAGCATCACAGCGCCTGGGGGCTCGGATTCCACCTCCGCCGGAGATACCTGGAGCTTCGAGCTCCGCCGCCTTTGCAGCAGCACCTCAGAGCTTCTCCGGCGATTTTGAGAGCCCCAGACGCCAGAGCATCACCGCAGGAGTCTCCCGGACCTTCTTGGAGCAGCCCAGACAACCGGAGGCGCGTCAGCTCGCCGGAGGAACTTCGCCGCGTCGGAGTTCTTCCCTGTTCTTCCTCCGTGTGTCTCCACCGTCCGATCCTCGGCCCGCTCCAGATCAAGCCGCAGCCGTCAGATCTTGGCACGCTCCCACCGTCGATATCTTCGCCAGATCTGATCTCAGCCGCTGATCGCCGAACCGTCATCGCGCGTTGTGCGTGCGCCACGTGGATAAGTGAGCGGCTCTCCACCGTTCGATCACGCACGAGGAGATAAGGCGTGGGTATTTTGCATCTCAACCCTCGTCATTTTTGCATTTAATATTTAGTATTTAAACTTGTATCTGTAGTTTAAATCTTTTGTAATATTTGCATAAACACCCCCAGACTTTATTTATTTGCATTTAGGTCCTCGCCACGTCACCTCACGTGACCTGTACACGTGAGGTTGGGGGCATTTTGCAGAGGAACCCTCGGTTGTTTGTGTATTTAGTTTTAGTACCAAAACTTTGGCATTAAGTGTAATATTTCTGGTTATTTTGCAAGTAGGCCCCCAGGTTTTTGCGATATTACATTTTGGTCCCTCCCAGGCGCGTGCAAGTCACGCGCCCTGGTGGGTAAATTGCCAGGAGGCCCAGGCGGTTTTATTAATTGTCTTTTAGTGCCAAAAATTGAATATAAAGTGTATATTTTTGTGGAAAATTGCATGTATGCCCCTGGATGTTTTGGATATTGCATTTATGCCCCTGCCAGGCCTGATTATTAATTGGATGTTTGTTGTATTTATTTGAAATATCATTTTAAGCCCAAAAATTCCACAAAAATAGACTTAAGCTCCTGTGCACCTGTATTTTAACGCCAGCTATTTAGTTTTTGATTTTATTTTATTTTCCTATTTATTAAAAATCAAAAACTCCCTTTTTGAGTACTGTCTACCTTAGAAAATACCAAAAAAATATCAAAATACCTCCAAAAATTCCCAAAAATTCACATAGTGTCTATTTTATCCTATTTTAGTGTCAGTCCAAAAATCACTAAAAATCTCAAAAGAAAAACACTAAAAAAATTCAAAAACACTCAAAAACTTCAAAAAAATATAGAAAATCAAAGAAAACTCCAAAAAATATAAACTCCGCTTCTGTTTGTCCCTTATTTTATTCCCTTTATTAGAAAAATAGTGTGAAATATTTTTGGTATTGGTTGCTATTTTCAAATCTCATTTTTGTCACAGCCAGCCCTATTTCCACTGTTTAGCCCTATTTCAGTTTTTAAAAATATCAAAAACACCTTGAAAAATCCCCAAAAATCACAAAAACAGTAGAAAACCATAAAAATTCCAAAAACATCTCAGTTCTGAATTTTTGAGTATTTTTGTGCATTTTTATAAATATTTTATCTTGCCTTATCTTATATTGCCTTTACTTTCCAACATTGAAAAAGAAAATAAAAAAAATATAAAATATAAAATATAAAAATCAGAAAATTAAAAATCAAAATACAAAATTAAAAATTAAATAAAAATTAAAAAAAATTAAAAATTAAAAACCCACAAAAATTGTAGTTGCTTACTTGCTTAGTGTAGACACTTCACACACTCATACACTTTAGCATTCAATTGCTTGAGCTACACTGTTTGCTCCCTGTGTTCGAACTCTCTGCATACTTGCCCTTTACATCATTTGTGCAGAGTTAAAAATAAATTTTAACTCCACATTTCTTTCTAATCATTGATTTTAGTGTGGGTTAATTGTTGATCGAATACGGATTTCATTTGAGAGTCGCCACAGCGACGGTTATCTCCGCCTTGTGCAAGATACCAATTTAGACCCTCGTGAGACCCGTGTTTATCACTAACCCTGCAGGAAAGAAGTCCAACGAAGGCGCTATCGAGCCTCGAAGTTCCAGGGAAGCACCTCCAGGCGACCTTCCTCGTCCGAGCACCTCGCGCCGCCTCCGCCTCGCCGGAGACCACCAATCGACGCGGAAGGATCCCATGATCCTTTTACCCTTGATCCTGGGGTCGGAGCGGCCGTGTGTCGGCCGCCATCACCACCCAAAGTTCGCCGGGGAGGAGTTCTTCGTGAACCTCTCCCCGCCGTAGGATCGGTCCTCTGCTCCAGACGCAACGCCAACCGTCCGATCCCCTCAGCCGCGCCGCCGTCCGATCTGCGCCACGTGTCCAAAAGCCTCGCCATCGACCGCTGTAGTATTTACTTTTTGCATTTTTAACCCACGAATTTTTGTATTTACTTTTTAGTCCAGTAACTTTCAGTTGTAGTTTAAAACGTTTTGTAATATTTGCATGCAGACCCTCACGTTCTCACTATTTGCACTTCAGTCCACGCCACATCACCTCACGTGACGGTGGCGTGTGACTTTTGGGTATTTTGCAAGTTAGGCCCATAACTTTTGTGTATTTGCAATTTCGTCCCTATGCGTAGGATATATAATATGTTTTTTGGAAATTTTGCATGTATGCCCAGCCGGTTTTCTTTAATTACAATTATGCCCCAGTGAATGGTGTTTCACGTGAGCTGTGCGTGCCTTTTTGGTGGAAATTGCATCTGAGCCCCTGGATATTTTTATAATTGCATGCATACCCCTGCCAGGCCTGTGTATTGATTGGATGCTTGTTGTGTTTATTTAACCTATCATTTCAAGTCCAAAAATTCCACAAAAATAGGGTTAAGCTTATGGACATGTGTACTTTAACGCTATCATTTTAGTTTTTGATTTTATTTTATTTTTATATTTATTAAAAATCAAAAACATCTATTTTCAGCACTGTCTGGCTTATAAAATCCATAAAAATATAAAAACACTCCAGAAAAATCCTTAAAAAATATATATTGATCCTTTTAGTGTGTTTTAATTTCAGACCAAAAATCATTAAAAATTATAAAACTAAACTCCTAAAAATCACAAAACTCTAAAAACCATCATAAAAATTTATAAAATTCATAAAAAATCCAAAAATCGTGTTTTCTTTTCCTGAATTTTCTTTGTTCTATTATCTTTAGGTGAAAATTAATTTGGAGAATTTTTGTTACTGTTTGCTATTTTATTTCTCCATTTTAGTTTCAGCCTTGCATTTTATTCACTGTTTTCTTTATTTTGCTAATTAAAAATACCAAAAATATTTAGAAAAATACCCAAAAAGCTCAAAAACAGTAAAAAATCATCAAAAGACCAAAAATAGTTTATTTGCTAATTTTTGAACATTTTTATCTATTTTTATAAATAGCTCTTTCTCCATTGTATTACATTGTCTTTATCTTCCAACATTGAAAAAGAAAATAAAAAAATCAATAAATTAAAAATCAAAATACACAAATATAAAATCAAAAATTAAATAAAAAATTATATAAAATTAAAAACCCACAAAAATTCTAGATTGGTTAAGTAGCTTGTTAGACCTAGGTTTGGATTTTTATCTATGCTCTACACCTTTGCTTCTTGAGTTCGACCCCTACTTGCTTGCCATTGTACATCTTTAGTAGGGTATAATAAATTTCAATCCTTGTTGTTCATTCTCTGATTGATTGTGTGGGTTAATTGTTGAAGACCGAGGAAGTTTGAGCAGTCGCATCAGCGACAGTGAGTATGACTTGTCAGACCACTATTTAGCGGCTCTCGCTCTCTCGCTTTTCATGAACCCGACCCGATATTGTTAAAAAAGATGAGAAGAAACTGATCTCAGCACATCATATACCTTAAACTTATGTTAATCGTGTTTAAAGCTACATGCACTCCTTACAAAAAAATGAGTTGGATAATATTATCACACACAGCAGCAGCTTGCACCTTAGGGTATAGGTAACTCCCTGCACCCGACATATTTTCCATTATTTTTTTTACTTTTTTTGAATGAAAATTTTGGGGGATTTACTTAATATGTTGAGTAGAATATGTGTTTCAAGTTTCATGTAAAACAAATACTCCTAACACGTTCATCTAGAAGGGATCATTTTCAGCAATTCGGAGACCGTTAAAATTTGATAGCCTTGATGGAGATGAAAGTAATCTCGAATTAAGTTGAAATTTAAATGACACCATGATGATATACCGTGATCTAATTCCCTCAAGGTTTCAATTCAAAAAATAAAAAAATAATGAAAAAGTAAGCCGGATGTAAGGAGTTACCTGCACCTGCCGGTGTAGGCTCCTTTTTCCCATATATAGGGGACATGAATACAATTATACATACACAGATATACATACATACATATATTGTTGGAGTATTTTTATATGTGTCACTTATGAGAGAGATGGGTAAATGGATCTCTCCAAGATCCATTTACCCATCTCTCTCATAAGTGACACATATAAACAATACTCCAATAATATATATATATATATATAGTAGTGATCCTGTGAGAGCAAAAAACTGTGAGAGCATGAGATCAATCATTCTGGACCACTAGATTCAAGCAGGAGAGAGAAGACCAGGAGAGAAGACGGAATCTAGTGGTCCAGAATGGCTGCTCTCATGCTCTCACAATTTTTTGCTCTCATAGGATCACTCCTATATATATATATATTGTTGGAGTATTGTTTATATGTGTCACTCATGAGAGAGATGGGTAAGTGGATCTCTCCAGGATCCATTTACTCCATCCATAGTTTAGCCTCACATCTACCGGTTTGGAGATGTGGAGACTCAGTGGGGCTATATATAGACCCTGATACCCATTGTATCTTAAAGAAAAGCAATAGACTATCAACCCTATGAGGCTTTCTCCGATGGTTTCATCCCGCTCCCTAGGAAGTAGGGTTCCACGTTAAATCCCGAGTTTCTTATTGTTTAATATTTTATCTCTGATACGCTTCTGCGTTCCTATTTTTTAATATATATATATATATATATATATATTCAGAAATTTTGATTACCGCATACCGAACCACTTCAACAAAATGGATCTATAATGATATTGTTTAAAAAAATGCCACTATATCTTACGTTGTTAAATATATAATGACGATATTATTCATTACGAACTTATATTATATACTCGAAAGTAGCAACAAATTTTGTATCAATTGTTATATAGTTCATTCAATAATATTTATCCACTAACTTTTTTTTGAAAATTTCTATTAATTGTCCGTGTATATTGACCTAAAAAATTAAAATTTTGAAAGATAACATGGATAAGTGTTGTTATATGCATTGTCCTAATGATATAACAACATGTGTGTGTATGACATTCATTACTAATATCAAGTATAAAGAATAATTTCTCAACAAACGATACCATCATTATATATTTGACATACGAAGGGCGACATATATGGTGACCGGTTTTTAAAAGAACGTTATTATAGACTCATTTTATTGTAATGAATTATTTCTGTGTCATTTAAGTTTCCTATAGATGCATTTCCTGTAAAAGTTTATCTTTTTTTCTTTGGATAAACACTAAAAAAGGTAGGATCGATGATCACACATAGCCTCGTCATGTGCTCATCGAGTAATCATCGAGTGTTCGCCCACAGGATGAGCGAGCACATATACTCGCCAGCCACGTGCACACAACTAGCCTAGGCGCAAGCTGATGTGGGCGAGCATTAGTTCCCTCACAGTGGTCACCTGCTGACTCACGTGCTCTCCCATGTGCACGCCCAAGTCATATCTGACGCCTTCTTGCTGCATTGTGGGTGAACCTAAGCTTGCAGTACTAGGCGTGCACATGCGTTAGTGATGAATACTCATTCATCACTCTTTATTCTTATATTTTAGCTACAAAAACCTTTGCAAATGCATGTATATAGTTGTAAATAGAAATAATTACCAAAAGCATGCATTGTGTAAAAACCTATAATTAGCATGTTTTTGTGCAAAAATAAAGAATAAAGATTAAAAAGAAAAAGAGGGAAATATTTAGAATAAATATTGAGCAACCTAACCCAAGGGAGGGCTCAGCATGGGCCTGACCGCATAAAAGCCAAAGTAGAGGGAGATAGGGGCTCATGTGTGTAAATATATATGTAAATAAAATAAAAGTATTTTCCTCACAAAAATAGACTCAAATTGGCTTGTAAATACTTGTATATATTTATAAAGATAAAAACAAAAGAAAAATAGAAAAATTAAAAAGAAAACAAAAACATCACTTTCACCATGTATATAGACCATTCATCTTATATTTATTTAGCTTTGTAAAAAAATTAATCTCTAAAAATTTTGTAAATATTCTATGTTACATAGTGTAAATAAATAAAATAAAAACCCTTAAAACAAAAACAAAATAAAAATAATAAAATTAAAAACATAAAAATACATTGTAAATATACCATGTATATAAATGTACATATCTATTTATTTCACCTATGTATATAAATAATAAAAAAATAAAAATATGTTTTTATTCCTTATTTTATGATATAAATAAATAAAATATAAAATGGGAATGAAATTGTATAAAAATAACAATTAAAAATCAAAATTAAAAACCCTAGATATTGTATATATACCTATATATATCCCTACTATGTACATACCTTATTTTTACTTTGAAAAATTAATTAAAAATCACAAAAAAATAGAAAAAATTAAAACAAAAATATTTTATGTTTTGACTTTTTAATAAATCGGCCATCTACTATTTATAAATGATTTTACAAATCTTTTCCAGGTGGCAGCTTCCTATTGGCCCTGGGGGATGTTGACCGCCCGGTCAACTCCCCCCCAGGACCACTTCTCACGGGTCTGTGATGCCCGACCCATCTTCTCGGATTTTTCCCATGCAGACCCGACTCCTTCTTGCCTAAACCCCCGGGTCCGAATTGCTCACGTCATATCCGAGAATCTCGCCGGAGCCACCGCTTTGGGATCCGTGCTCCAGAACGCCCTACCCGCGCTCGTCTTCCCGGACCCTCCAGCGTATATAGTCCCAGCTCCGCCACCTTCATTCGCATCTTTGGCCATTCGTTCCACCCCCCAGTGAGCTCCATTACATCGGCGAGAGTGACAGCTCGTCCCCCGTGGTGTTGCAGCGAGGAGGGAGTGCGAGTCCATTGATCCGGCGAGCAAGCGCCGCCGTGCTCCGCCCACAGCAGGAGCCCGAGCCTCGGAGGGAGACGCTCCTCGAGGCCATGACCCATAGCATCGCCAGCTCGTCCCTAGTCTATTCAGCCACCCAGGTAGACCCTTTGCCTTTTTCTTTTCGCTAATTTTAGATTACCCCCAAATCTCGCCGTCGCCGTTCATCTCCGATTCCGACCACCCCCGCCTTTCGCACGATCATCGGACCATACCATCGGATTCGCCCTTCCCTCACGCACGTTCTCCATCCTCCCATTCAACCCAGCTCGCACAGGAGCTGGGGCTCGAGCTCCTCCGTCCACACCTTTGCCGGAGCTCGCCCATATCGCACCACCGACCACCTTCACCTCGCCTAACCGGGTCGAGGCAGTTTGCCCTCGACCCGCGAGTCTTCTGGTCTATTTTGCAGGTACAGCCAGGCCCATCTGAGGGCTTGGACCATATGGGCCAGGAGTTCCACCTCCGCCGACCTCGTCGGAGCCCTCCAGGGCTTGGTTGGGTCATCGGAGGGCACCATCAGCTGCGGAGCATCATCGCGGAGCTTCTCCGATCCTCAGGAGCAGCATGGGAGGATCTCAGCACGTACGTCGGGCCGGCGAAGCTCGCCGACCAACTGTTCTTCCAGCATCTCCCCCGACCGTCCGATCAGCCTCAGACCTCCAGTTCGCATCTCGACCGTCCACCTGAGGAGGTTCCGCCACCGTCAGATCCTTGGAGAGCCGATCTGGACCGCCCGATGCGCGAGGCGTAGCAGCGACGCCTCTCCACCGCCAGATCTTCCACGTGGCTACGTCCCCACCGTCTGATCACCGCAAGGAGTCCAACCCTGGAGAGCCACCCGCATCTGGACCGTTGATCCACCACGTGGCGATCATCCAGCAGCTCGACTTAATAAAGGGTAAATTACCCTTAGGCCCTCCTATTTCTTTTATTTCGCATTTAGTCCTGTAATTAGATAGTTTAGTTGTTTAGTTTTTAGAACAATTGCATAGAGGACCCTGCACTTTACTTTCTTCGCATATATGCCCCTGTGTGTTATGTAGCATGTGCTTCGACACGTGGTTTTCTGGTGTATTTGCATTTTATACCCTGTAGTTCTAGATGTTATGGATTGAATGAATACTTTTTGGATATTGCATTTATACCCCTGTGCGTGATTTATATTTGCATGTGCGTATATTCATGGGTTATTTGCAGACTACCCCCTGGACTTTTGGTACCTGTCACCAAATAGTCCTCGGAAGTAGTTTTTATTACATTTGGGTCCTTGAGTGCCCCAGGCACGCACGACGTGCGTGATCTCCTGGGTATTTTGCACCAGACCCCCCAGGACTTCGGGTATTTGCACTTAGGTCCCTGTGCACAGTACCCTCTTTCCATTTTTAAATAAAATAGCAAATCATCTCCAAATCCAACGAAAATTGGATACATGGCTCATGCCATAGTGTAAAATTTTCGAGGATTTTTGGAGACATTTTTGTTTTGTTTTGATATTTTTAAAAATTCAAAAACATCTATTTTTGTTACTGTCTAAGTTGAAAAACCACAAAAAAATATTAAAACTCATTTAAAAATTACAAAAATACTTACTATTTGTCTTTGCTTGTTTGATTTTCTAGCTAATTTTGGCTATTTTTTCATTATCTAAAACACCTAAAAATTGAAAACACTTAAAATCTTATAAAAAATTCTAGTAAATAAATTAAAAATCCAAAAATAATAATTTAGATGCCCAATTTTTCCTTGTTTTCTTCTCTTTACAGGGAAAAATACCTCCAGGCTCATTGGGGGCTCTTAGATATTTTATCTAAGTCCCTTAAGCCCGGCTGGACAGTACCTATAGTTTTTGACCTTGTTTCATTTTTAGAAAATTAAATAAAAATCAGAAAAAACCCCAAAATTCACTAAAAACAGTAAAAATATAAAACACACAAAAATATTTTCATTTGAATTTTTGGTTGATTTA